>QXTE01000200.1:516734-746317 GCA_003942145.1 Platysternon megacephalum | reverse complement strand
TAAGGCCTGGTCCACACTAGGGGGGGATGTCGAAGTAAGATACGCGACTTCAGCTACAAGAATAGCGTAGCTGAAGTCGAAGTATCTTACTTCGAAGTACCGCGACTTACCTCGCGTCCTCGCGGCGCGGGATCGACGGCCGCGGCTCCCACGTCGACTCCGCAACTCCGCTCGCCCTGCTGGAGTTCCGGAGTCGAAGGGAGCGCGTTCGGGGATCGATCTATCGCGTCCAGACGAGACGCGATAGATCGATCCCCGATATATCGATGGCTACCCGCCGATCCGGGCGGGTAGTGTGGACGTAGCCTAAGACTTTGCCTGCTAAAGCATTAGAAAGTGTATTACTGTACAAAAAACCCATGTTGGCAGGGTTTGGATTAGACAACCTTACTAGGCCTTTTTCCATCTTGAATTTCTATGAGTGTGCAATTCACTTTTACCTGAGGCCAAGCACATAGACAATGCTGGCAGTAGCTTTAAAAAAACAAAACAAAACAAAAAACTGCTTAGTTTTAAAAGCTTGCAGGAAGACAGAATTTCAGTTAGGCAAGTTTTAAACATATTTTTGCAAGTCTTTCAAATATTTATACTATACCACTTAGTATGGTAAAAATGTTCTAGTTTAAATCCAGATTAGTAAACTAGGAAAGTGTACCTTCTTGTGAGAGCTTTTACAGTTTTCCACTTAGTGTGAACTCTGTTACCAGAATACCTAATTGTACAACTTCTAACTGGAGATGGATTCTAGACATAACATTCAGAGCTAGATTTTAATCCTTCTCACTCTTCACACCCATCTCCACATATAACTGCAGTCTCGCGTCTAATACTGCAAAACATCAGTATTTTATCAGACAAAGATTATCATCTTCTGTCCCTCATTGCCTGAGAATGTTGAATGCCTTACCCTGTTTAAATTTATAAAAAAGATCATTCAAAAGATGATCACTCAGACTACGAGTGCATTTTAGGCACTATACAGCTCTTCTCAAACTATACATTTAAACAGAAATGACTGGAGCAACTTCTCTGGATAGAATACATTCAAGATAAATGACATGAATGTCATCAGTTGTGACAAACATTTCTGCACAGTTCACTAGAAGCTATATCCTTTGCTAACAACAATATATCAAGCTGCCCAACTCTAAGGAATATTAGTACAAAGTAATACAATTACTGACATTTCTCTGTGACTGGAAGCAGATTACAAAACACCTTGCAGCCCCCAAAATCCAATGCCAAGTGTGTTCCTATGATATCAGTCATGCAAAGATCCCAGTAGGAATCATCACAAAATGGAAATAAATCAGGAGAAGAAAAAGAAAAATGAAAAAAACTGTGTAGATCCTGTTCAACATGGAACCTGTTTCTACTTTCAGAAGAGGATGTTGAAGAATAGGCAACATACATAAGAACGGCCATACTGGGTCAGATCAAAGGTCCATCCAGCCCAGTATCCTGTCTACCAACAGTGACCAATGCCAAGTGTCCCAGAGGGAGTGAACCTAACAGGTAATGATCAAGTGATCTCTCTCCTGCCATCCATCTCCACTCTCTGACAAACAGAGGCTAGGGACACCATTCCTTACCCATCCTGGGTAGTAGCCATTAATGGACTTAACCTCCATGAATTTATCTAGTTCTCTTTTAAACCCTGTTATAGTCCTAGCCTTCACAACCTCCTCAGGCAAGGAGTTCCATAGGTTGACTGTGCGCTGTGTGAAGAAGAACTTCCTTTTATTTGTTTTAAACCTGCTGCCCATTAATTTCATTTGGTGGCCCCTAGTTCTTATATTACGGGAACAAGTAAATAACTTTTCCTTATTCGCTTTCTCCACACCACTCATGATTTTATATACCTCTATCATATCCCCCCCTTAGTCTCCTCTTTTCCAAGCTGAAAANCTCGTTGTAGCTAAATTAGCCCCCATCATGTTGTATGTATAGTTGGGGTTATTTTTTCCAATGTGCATTACTTTACATTTATCCCCATTTTGTTGCCCAATCACTTAGTTTTGTGAGATCTTTTTGAAGTTCTTCACAGTCTGCTTTGGTCTTAACTATCTTGAGCAGTTTAGTATCATCTGCAAACTTTGCCACCTCACTGTTTACTCCTTTCTCCAGATCATTTATGAATAAGTTGAATAGGACTGGTCCTAGGACTGACCCTTGGGGAACACCACTAGTTACCCTTCTCCATTCTGAAAATTTACCATTTATTCCCTGTCTTTTAACCAGTTCTCAATCCATGAAAGGATCTTCCCTCTTATTCCATGACAACTTAATTTATGTAAGAGCCTTTGGTGAGGGACCTTGACAAAGGCTTTCTGGAAATCTAAGTACACTATGTCCACTGGATCCCCCTTATCCACATTTGTTGACCCCCTTCAAAGAACATACCCTCTGTCTCTGCACCCCCCTCCCCCCGCGCCCCCATCCTGCCCCAACATATAGCACATTTGGGATTGTACAAGAGGTGCTTCAACAGAGGTATTCAAAAAGTGAGATATAAGCAAATGTGTATGGAGGGAATTGTTTTAGGTAAGACATTTCAAATATGAATTAGGAAAAGAGTGTATGCTCATAAAGCAAATGACAGATATTACAACCACAAAATAAAAAGAAGCCTGCCATTCCATAATAGATTAAAAATGATAGGAAAGATCTATTAAACAAAAAACAAAGTCTTGAATGTTACACAGCACTACTGACCTCAGCTATACATATTTGCATTTTGTAAGACAGAGAGAGGTTTACAGAACTTCTCACAAAGGCAGAAGTGTAGAATAGTGTAGCTATTTCAGAATAAAAAGAACGAGGAATACTTGTGGCCCAAATAAATTTGTTGGTCTCTAAGGTGCCACAAGTACTCCTCATTTTTTTTGCTGATACAGACTAACACGGCTACCACTCTGAAACCTATTTCAGAATAATTAAACAACTGTGGACTGCTATTGACATAATTTGACCCCACAGGACTCCATCTTTCGAGGTTGTCCTCATGACACTATTGGTTTTTCTGTGTACTCCCAGAATTATTTTGCTGTTCAAATTTACGTGCTAAATTAAATGGAAACTGGAACATCTCATTTTTGCAAAGGAGGAAACACAATCACTCCCATCACTGGTGTCAATGGATATTCCTCTTCTGCAGAACTGCCTCACATTTACAGTAACACTTCCCGCATCTTGTTTTTTTCACTCTCCCACAGAGAAGGTAAGTAAGGCTGGTGGACTTTCTAGCTTCTGTTTGCTCAAAACTGCATGAACCCAAAGCCAAAGCATTTAGGGAGAAACAGAGCACGAAAAAAAATTTCTGATCAAAGGTTCAACCTTTAGTCGCACAAAAGGGAAGACAAGCCATGAATGAAAAAAACAAAAAAAACTTGTACCAGAATAAATTAAAATAAAATAAGGGTTTTTTTAAAGGCATTAAAGGTACTGTATAACAAGTTTAAGTGAAGACAAAACAAAAGTGGCTTTGGTTTGTAAGTGAGCTATTGCTTTTAAAACATTATGCCACAGAGTTAAGGGATTTTTTTTTTCCCCCTCGCAAGCTCCCTCCTACGCTGCTGCAAGACAAAGCTTCAGCTACAAAGGTTTCCTTCCAGTTCTCCTCCCATATTTTTCACCCCAAAATCTGTCACTAACTCCCTGCCTATCTCATTAATTCCCCTTCCCACACACATCTCCACTCATTTCTGTTGTGCGCCTTGCCCTTAGGATAGCCTGGGCCTATCCCATGGAACGCTATAATCTACTATCTGATGTGGCTTTTGAAGACACAAGTTTCCCCATGAGCTACTTGGTTTTTCTGTCACCCTGCAAGGGTCAGCACGGAGTCACCATTTTAAAACATCTGTTTACATTTCTTCATATTGTCTTCTTACTGTCAAAACCAGTGGGCAAGTTCTAGTCCTGAACACATGCATCATTAATTGATTTCAGCTATGCTACTTACTGGTTTTTCAAAACTAAGTCTTAGACCCAAAGTCCATAGCAAAATGCCCTATTAACTTCAACAGGACCAGGATTTGACCTGCGTTGCTTAATAGGCTTCTTCTTGTTCTGTATACCATGACTGCACATGTAGGCTCTGATCCTGCACCACAGAGCCCTA
This sequence comes from Platysternon megacephalum, assembly GCA_003942145.1. NCBI lineage: Eukaryota > Metazoa > Chordata > Testudines > Platysternidae > Platysternon > Platysternon megacephalum. The sequence continues at coordinate 742,194 of QXTE01000200.1, read as the reverse complement.
TCTAGCTGAAAAGTAGACTACACAGTTGCTACCACACAGAAGCTACATGAGTCTTTCTGGCAACACAGCTATGGAGGCTACTTTGAAGGGTCCCCCCTCACTGGTAGCCATGTAATGAAATATTACGCAGTTACTTGTAGTTGCCCCTTTCCTAACAGCAGGATTTGGATCTCATCAAAACATGGGGGTAAGTTTTGCTCCCGTTGACATTTGTCCGTGGGGCAAAATTTCAGAGGCACTAGTACAAGCATATGCTTTCTGGCTCTCTGCTTAGTTCCAGAGTTCAGCCACAAAGAAACGATAGACTCTAAATACTGAAGTTTACTTCCACCACCACCACCCAACCGAGCACCAAAAGATGGCAATTGGTTAGGAGGGGAATAAAGGAGGCACATAAAAGGCCAGCCATGGTGGGACTACTCATCCAATTGAGGGGAATAGAATTTATTTTCCTCCTCCAGGTTAGTTTTAGCTTGAGAAGAGACTGGACACAAAACCAGCCTGTTTCCTCATGTGACAGGTGGGTGTACAGAGTGGGTTCCTTCAGCCATAAAACTAAAGTAATGTCTAAAAGATGGATTGCCCCACAAGGTGGTGACAGGAAGGGCCAAGCACAGGCAGTTGAAAGGGGCCAGAAGTTCGTTTACATACTTCTCAGGGGAGTCACGAAGCGTAATTCATTGTTTGTAAAGCGTTTTGAGATCCCTAAGTAAAAGATTCTATAGTGTGTGTAAAATGTTTGTCATCATCTTTCCATCCCCCAGCCAGTCTGGCAATTCCCTAATCCTTCATTGTGGTGGGATGATGGAAGTGAATAGTTCCCCTGGATAGATTATATTCCAAGGCCAGCATCCCTGGCCTTCCATGGTTCATCTGTGACCAAAGGCGATAATTTCTGCTGGATCAGGTCATTATGTTTAAAGAAAGGCACACTTATCAAACAAGAAAACAACCAACTTAGTTTTTTTTTCTGAAGTATCTTTATGTTAAATAAAGGATTTTTCACAAGAACAGTGCTGACTGCTTTGGTGTTCTGATCATTTTCTAATTTGAATAACCAGATTCTTTCCAAAGTAAGCTTTCCACCACTACTTCTACTATGTGTTGTGGCAATTTCTTCACTTCCTTTTCTAAGGTGCTCTACATTGTCGTTGTGCTCAGCTAAAACAGCACTTTATTCCAGCCCAGAGAATGATTATTTCTGTATAAAAATAAAGTTTGAAAAGTTAAAATATTTTGTGTCTTTTGGGATGGAAAGTGCGATATAAGATTAAACAATATCTCTATATATCACTGTGATGCATGGCTAGAAAGGGTTCAACATCCTGCAAAATAAATAACCCTCAAAAGACACATGGGGAGATAATGTTTGTGTTTTTGTGTATTTACAGATGTAAGAGTAGGGTAATGTAATCAACAGTCCAGGTCTATGCTGTATTCTGATAATTCAGAGGTCAAAAGAAGATCCTAGCATTTAAATGAATTGTAAACACGGGATATCTCAGTATTCATCTCTCTTTGAAATGTACTGCGAACGGTGGAGGAACAAGCAAATGGCCCTATGTTAATTCGTAGCTAAGTACCGGTGATGGACCTCCTTCAAAGTCATCCTAATTACCTTTTGTTCCCGAGAAAATCCCAACTTTTCAAAGAGGACATGAAATTGTATAAAAGATCCTTCAGTCCTGATTCTGTCATCTCAGATCAGCTTAGACTTCACCGGGGAAGTTTGAGTCGCAAGACTGGGGTCCCAGTTATACTGGTACGCCCTGAACATGAGATTTGGACATTGGACTATGACCTACGAACTGAATTCTAAAGGAACTCTTTGCAACTACGAAGCTCACCATCTCTGCTCTGAATCTGAACCTCAATGGATTGAACTCATGTCAGTATGTATATTGATCTTCTAACCATACTCTCTCTCTCGTTTTTTAATAAAGTTTAGTTAATAAGAATTGGCTGTAGCGTGAATTTGGGTAAGAACTGGAATATTCAATAACCTGGGAGGTAATGTGTCATCCTTTGGGATTGGTAGAACCTTTTCTTTTATATGATGAAGTAAGATTTTCAGAAATGTTCATCATATTTGATGTGGGTACCTGGATGGAGGCCTGAGGCTGGATCACTTTAAGGGAACTGTGTTGTTTGGATTTCTGAGTAGCCAGTAAGGTAATAAAGAAGCTGTTTTATGCTGGTTTGGTGAATCTAAATATTGGAATATCCACCAGCTTTATGGAATTGTCTGCCCCATTCTTTGCAGTTCACCCTAATTGAGTGACCACAGCTGGCTCCCCACTAGGACCCCAGTCACAATCGCCTCTCTCTCAAAAAGATGTTTAGGTGCTAAGCAAGCAATAATGTGCATTTCTAGTGCACCTTTTATCTGAAGAGCTCTAAGTCATCTCAATAACTCTGAGTTAGGGTATATAAACATACTCCCTCCTGTAACATAGGAAGCTGAGGAACAGATATTTAAAATCTTTCCTTAAGCAGATAACCAACCTCGAACCCTCACCTAGCAAATTCTCTCTAATAACCACCAGCTTCTGCAAGCTCTATTTATAGATGCATTGGGAGGATTTGATTTTTAGTTTCTTACACTTGACAGATAATATCGATGTTTATTTTTAAGCTTTTTGGGGTTAAAATTTTCACAGTTGCAGGAAAATATAGGGGTCAGATAATTAATGACGGTTGACATTGCAATTCAAAAAGTTAAAGCTTTATAGCCATAAAAACAAAAACTGTCAATATCACATGTCAAAATATACAAAATAAATACCCTTAAATCAAATGCTAAAAAATTCTCAAATAGCATTTCCTTTACTTTACCTGCAAATTTCAATCACCACCAATGGAAATATTTTTTCATTGGTTTGTGTGTATGGTGAAATTGACATTTACTGATAAAACTGTAATCCTTCCAAGTCCATTTATAAACATTCCTACTAAGGTTTCTACTTCATCCATTCATGCTCAAATAGCAAACATTGTTACAGATCTGGAAGCATCAGAAAGAGACCAAATGTTCCAGATCTATTAAACCTGAACACTCCTGAAATATTGATAGCATTTTGCTTTTTCTAAAGGAGAGGAAGTGACAGTAAATGATTTATACTAGAAGTATCAGCATCATTGACAATGTGGTTATATTTATTCTCTGCTAAGCAACTTTCCAAAGAGTTTATCTGCATGTTTAGAATTAATGCTGTACCTGGTATGAACTCTCTCATAGCATAATCAGGAAGACACAGTTGTTAATTTGCCAGCATTATACGAAGATTCATATTTACATATTTGCAACATCTTTAATGTTACAAATGAACAATGAATGCCTTAAAGCAAAACAGATATGGATCAGATTTCAATCTCTGTAAAACACTATTTCTTTACCAACTATTTATTTGTAAGTAGCTTTGCTACAACAACTGGGAATATTTATTGCCAATTCAGGTTAGTGGTGAAGTTTCCATAATGGCAGTCAGTATTAGAGTTCATCTTGTGGAATTTTTCTTAATACTTTCCACTATTTCACTAGCACTAGAGCAGCTTCACCAGTAATAACAATGGTACTGATCATGTCGGAATTTTAACTGCCATGTTGTCTAAACCTGGTAGCGAACATTAGAGAACAGTGATTAAAATGCCAGAGCTAGTCTACAATAGCACTCCCCGATTGTTGCTATCACCACTGGAACTAGACCAGTGGGAAACGCTAGGAAAAATGCTAACAGACAAAAAAAATCAAAGTGCTGGCTAAAGCCTGTTTCAAAATCCTATAGAAAATAGTTCTATGAGATTTTTCACTTACAGAGTCCAATCTGTCAGTCCTCCATTCTTGGAACTCTCATCAATTTAAAGGACTAGGTCCTTAATTTTGTCAAAGGATCTGAACACTTATCAATGAGCCAAATGTCCAGTTTAAGCTATTGGTGTTTAGAACAATACTCTTGCAACCCAAATTCACACAAATTAGTTTTCTGTGAAATTATGTTTATTTCTGCAGATTGTTTCTGATCCTTGAATGACAGACTAAAACAAAACAAAAAAGACAGATTTCAGAGTAATAGCCATGTTAGTCTGTATCCGCAAAAAGAACAGGAGTACTTGTGGCACCTTAGAGACTAACACATTTATTGTAGCATAAGCTTTCGTGGGCTACAGCTCACTTCATCGGATGCATGTAGTGGAAAATACAGAAGGAAGATATATAATACACACACATACACACACACGCACACACATGAAACAATGGATGTTACCATACACATTATAAGGAGAGTGATCAGTTGTCAGCAGGAGAGAAAAATAAGTCTTTGTGGTGGTAATGAAAATGGCCCATTTCCAGCACTTGACAAGGAGATATAAGGAACTGTAGGGGGCAGGGGGGAAGATAAGCATGGAGAAATAGTTATACCTTGTGTAATGGCCCATCCANTATAGATCTTCCTTCTGTATTTTCCACTACATGCATCCGATGAAGTGAGCTGTAGCCCACAAAAGCTTATGCTACAATAAATGTGTTAGTCTCTAAGGTGCCACAAGTACTCCTATTCTTTTTTTTTTTAATGGATATTCTAGATAAATTTGTACCAGTATACTAGATTTAGTTGTTCTAGGCCAATTGTTATGGGTACTAGTAAAGAAAGATGCAATTTACCAAGACACTGTCAGGTTTTATTTGGCCCCATATTTAGATTTATAAATGCTTATTTTTACAAAACTCAAGAAATTTTCCTATCTTTTTTTTAAGTTCTAGTGCAAGGAGAAACCATCGGTAGGGTTTGTATTTCCACTACTGTCCCATTGTGCTAGGACAAGAGAGTCTCACTGATTGGAAACTGACTATAAATTAAAACAAAACAAAACACTAGTCTATTTGTAGTGTCCTAGCTAAAAGAAATGCAAACAGTAAATATCTTAGTAAAAAAAAGATACTCTAATTTTAAGTTTTCAATTTTAAATACCAAATACTTTGTTAATAATGGGCAGATATTTTCCAATTATGTAATTCTGATGTAAACATTCTTACTAGATGCTGTGACAAGGCACATAATTTTGCATGCCACATTGAGCTAGCTCACATAAAAACAGATGACATTGTTTCCATAGGAATTAATGACAATTGAAAGTGACAACTTACATACACCACAGAACACCATCACTTCATTGCTCATTAATGCAGGTCACCACTGTGTTTACTCTATTCCAGAAAGTCTCAAGAGGCAGCTAGATATAGCAGCAGAAGCTGATGAACTGCCAGTTGTGAAGAAAGAAAGGGGCTTGGCTAACAGAATTCATCCTACATGTATATTCTGTGGTGTTATAACTGCATATTTGCTAAAACATAAATCAATTAATTTTTGCTGAATCATTTGACTCATGACTCACACATGAAAATGTTATGTTAATATGAGTATTTGTTTAAAATCAACCCTTTTCCGCAAATATTTTAAAGGGGGTGAGGAAACAAACATTCTGCTAGAATTATCCCACTATTACCCTTCTAAAGTTACATTCTGGCCTTATTGGAAATCAAAGGGACTTTTCTGGCCAGGATGACTTCAATGGGGCCAGGATTTTACCCCAATAAATAGGTGCATTCATTTTCTAGATAAGATGTGGCGGTTTTAACTGAGTACTAAATGCTTCTCATTTAGAGCACTAGAAAATTCATATGTGGAAAATTATTTATTAGAGCCGAAGTTTTTATCTCATACGTGTTCTAATTAAAACCAAGCTGATCGTGGACCCGTACAGCGCCATCCCCACCTCCACGTGGGAGGAGGAGCAGATCAATTGACTGGCAATAAAGAGGAGGGAAATTGCTAATCAATTCTGTATGTTTGACTCCTTTGCCGTCCCTGTAATCCCTGCCCCTGCAGGGAAAATGAAGATTCCGTAGTTTAAACTGTGCATTTGACAGAATCTAACACTAATGATAATGCCCGGTACCCTCCATCTGACGACCTCAAAGCACGTTGCAATGAACTCAGCTTCATAAAACCTCTGGGAGGTAAGTGAATATACGAAACCCCTTGTGTCAAGTGAGCCAGTGGCCAAACCAAAAGCTGAATTTAGGAATCTTGACTCTCTTTGTCTGAAACAGTAGATTCCTGTGACACCTTATTGAAGAATACAGTAGTAGCCATCTGGGCTGGCCGACCCCAACAGCAAGACAGAGTAGGAGACGGTTGCTTATGCCAGGCAGCTGTCTCTACAAGGGGCAAGCAAGTGGCTGCAGACCAGCACACTCTGTTATTCCTGCACACCCATCACCGTGGTATCTGTGCACGATTAGCATGGGTCGCATGGTGTTTCTCTCCTGTGATTCTGCACATGTGTAATCACCCCTTGCGAGGTCCTCACCAAGGTCTGAACTCTCTCGACCTCCAGCACAGGCCTTTCCCATTTGAGATGAAGGGGCAGCAGTAGTAGGCTGTTATCTGCCATGTGGTCCCACCACTAGCATAGGGGCACGTGGCACCCAGCTACGCACCACTCAGAGACTTGTGCCCAAGTAGCCCCCATGACTCCAAGAGAGCTTCTTCAAGTGGGGGGAAGGGGGCAGACTCCTGGGTTCCATACCCACCTCTGCCACTGACTCTCCATGTGACCTCAGGCAAGTCACCTCCCCGCTCGGGGCCTCCCTCTACCCCTTTAAGAGAAGCCTCAGCCCACTGGTCCGAAACCTTCAACAAGGGTCTCTCAGCTCTCCCAGCGCATGCGCACCGGCACAAACAGACTGACGGGCCGCTAGCCCTTTAAGAGCGCCCCCACCAGGCGTTGTTAGCGCATGCGCAGTATCCACCTATGTGCTCTCATCCCGCTCTCAATTGGAGCTCACTTGAGCTTCACAGGCTACCATCGCTGGAAGTGTCGTGAGGTCCCATCTGTTCCGTTCCCAGCGGCAGTGCCTCAGAAACTGTCCCCTTCTGCCCCCCCTCCGCCCAGGGAGAGGTGAGGGCTGCAGCCTAGCGGGGCTGGGGGCGGGAAGGGGGATATGGGATGTGTGTGTTCTCTGGAGGTGGGGAGTTGGGGAGCCCGGGGGGCGATGGGGGAGGTATGGGGAGGGGGACGTAGGGGAGGGTTCTGGGGGGCGATGGGGGAGGTCAGGCGGGGGACATAGGGGAGGGTTCAGGGGATCCAGGGGCGGGCTGGGGAGGGACACATGGTCTCTGGAGGCAGGGGGTTGGGGAGCCCGGGGGGGGGAACGGAGATGAGCTGGGGAAGGGGCATGGGAGACTCTGGGGAGCCAGGGGCTGATGGGGGAGGCAGGAACCAAGGAGTGGGACTGGGGGGGGAGGGTGCTGGAGTGGGGGACATAAGGGTGGAGCTGGTTGAGTGGTAGAAGCATAAGAGGTGGCTGGGGGGGGGGGAGGCTGAAAGATGGGAGATGGCTTAAGGGAGTCAGTGGAAAGAGGGCTGGGGAGCCAGGAGATGATGAGGGTGGAGCCAGGAGCCCTGGAGAGGAGATGACCTTGGGGAGCCAAGGGGGCTGGAGATAGTGGTTGAGGTGAGGGCTGGGGAGCCAGAAGATGATTGCAGGGGGGCAGCCGGGGCCATGGGACCAGGGAGTAAACAGGAGAGTCAGGAAAGTAAGGAGAAGGTGGCTGGAGCCAAGAAGTGGCAAAGGAAATGGGATGGCATAGGGGAAAGACAGGAGTTGTGCAAAGGAGGGATGGCTGTGTGGCTGGAGGAGCTGCAGCCAGTGGGTGTTGGGTGGGGGAACTGGGGGCAGGGATCTAGATGCTGTTGTGATCCGTGTTCTCTACATGTATGGATGTGTGGGGAGCAGTCTTGGGTTATTTTCATGTACGGAGGCCTGGGGTACTGGATGCTAACAGAGGGGTTATGTTCTCTTTTTCTCTCTGGTTAGGCAAGTAGAACTTGTGTTAGCATGGGAGTGAGCCCAGCAGTGTCTCAGATGGCTATGAAGGGGATGGTGGGGGTTGTTAGGGGAAGGATGGTGAGGTGTAAACTGAAAATTCAGAAGGCTTGGAGAATTTGTCCAAACTGAAATTCTAGCTGTTTTAGGGCCCCTCAGCCCCCTAATTCATTTACAACCACTTCCAGCAACCCAAAATGTAGATACTTTGGTTTAAAGGTTCTGTATAAACCAAACAAAATTACCTGGAAAAAACTAGCTGTGTGTTCCTGCTTCCCACTCTGTTGCTGGTGTATTGGAAGCAGCATTCTGAATAGTCGTATTCAGTGTAGCTTCTTGTTTCGAGAAGAAAGCATGATATTTGAAATTATGTTGAACATTTTATTGATTCCATCGAAACGTTCAGTCAGCTCAAGTTAAGCACCACTTCATGTGCACCTGTTGTGGATAGATCACTTGACGATTACCTGTTCTGTTCATTCCCTCTGGGGCACCTGGCATTGGCCACTGTCGGAAGACAGGATACTGGGCTAGATGGACCTTTGGTTTGACCCAGTATGGCCGTGCTTATTAGCTATATTAGCAATTCTAATTTTATCTATATTTGTGAAAAATCTGATGTACCATATCAAGTTCAGTATTTTCCCAGAGTTTATAATGTTTAAACTGCATTTTGATAGCAGTGCATCTCTCACCTCAGTGAAACTACTATACATTCTCAAGAAGTTTCCTCCATATTAAGTAAGTTTACACTTATTCAATTTGTAGATTTCTCCTGGAGAGCAATTATTTTAGAATTTTATTAAACATTTTAACCACATGGATTAAATATTTACATAAAGCAGATTTTAAAAGTAAATCTCTTATTGTAGTTGCTACATTGTAATGATCTTCAACATGGATAAATGTACAGTTAATACTTGAATTATGACAATAGGTACCTGCATACTGCATCGGAATTGTTGACTTACATTTCAAGGAAACAGTTAACTTGAAAATTGCTTTTAGGCTCCTGAGCAGCTCAAGAGAAGCATATGGTCCTTAAATATTGGAAGAAGAGACTTAAGTGTTTCTTGAGTATCAGTCCTTTCTTGTTTTAGAAGAGGAATGATGAAACATTGCTTACTTTACTGCCACAATATCAAAAAGATGAGGCAAACTGGTTTACTTTCTAACATTTTACACAACACAATTTATATCAGTTAAAAAAATGGAGAGACAAGGAACAAATGCCTCCTAGATAAATGTTTAAAGCTGGAACCTTATAATGCAATATGCACTATTCAATGCAAGTATAGTGAAACAACAGTGTCATCATTTGTGCCATAAAATTTAAGTCTAAAAACAAAAGAAGTGTCAGTTCTAAGGGAAAATGCCAATTAAAAGAGCCCAATTTGGAGGTATATTTACAAACCTCATACTGACAGCAACTCTGTAAAATTAATTTAGTCTCCAGGAAGATATATTCACCCTGCACAAAAGTTCAGCCTAAAGAAAAATGCTATAGGGGTCTTATTACAAAAACAGAACTCCCTTGTTCCTACAGTTCTAAATGGTGTTTGAGTTCAAGAGCTCTCACCTAGCCTAAGCAGCAACTCAGGATAATAAGACAGATCCAACAAGTTATCATTCTTAAGTATTTTGATATCCCTTTATTTCAAGCCATTACTTTCGATACTGTTGTACTAACAAAACTGATATTACTATAATTTCTTTGGTCAACTGTTAATGGTATTTTGCAAACTGTGCTGCTTTCTTCACCCTTCAACTCCCTCCTTGAAGTCACAGATCACAGTCCCTGTAGCACTCTACTGATGCAGGAAGGAGAAATAATCCTGTAGTCCCTACCAAATTCTAGTTCTATAGGCCAGGATGGCAGGCTGTCTTCTGGCTTTAGCCAACAGACTGGCCACACATTCTTTTAGATTTTTTCCCCCCAAAAAATAATTCACAATAAGAGCCAAGGCACGTGTGAACGTAATACTTATCAACACCATCCTTTGAAAAGTCAACAGTATTGTTTAAAAGCCTACCTTTATTTTAGCTTATAAACACAAAGCACTTCTGATTACATACTAATAGCTAGTTCTTCTGATAAATTTGGCCTCAGATAGTATGTTACTACAAGTCTCATACAGTTTGACTGGCGCTGTCATAAACTGCTTAATTAATGCATTAACAACTGAAATCACAAAGGAAGAGAGCATCCTGAAATTTAGCATGGTCATTTCAAGGAGTCTGTCTGCAAAAGTATGTCTGAGAAAGAAATAGAAGAGGGAGATTCCTAAACAACTGTATTTCCATCATGCTCAGTACTAGTCTCAAGTACCCAAAGAAACAGGATGTCTGTCTTCAATTATAAGGAAACCTTGAGAAATTTGACCTTTTTAAAACAGTTTTGAAAGACAAAAATGTACGATACCATGTTTTAATGATGATTATTAAAATAATTCTATTCACTTTCTTTTCACTTTCAATATAGCTACAGTATGGAATTGCATCTTGACCTTGACCAAAAGGCATCCTCTACACCAGGGGTCGGCAACCTCTGGCACGCGGCTCGCATTTGTTTACCTGCCACGTCCGCAGGTTCGGCCAGCACATCCCTCAGCCCGCGCCGCTTCCCGCAGCCCCCATTGGCCTTGTTTAGGTTTTTCCTAACGTCCAACCTAAACCCCATTGGCCAGTGGGAGCCGCGATCGGCCGAACCTGCAGACGCGGCAGGTAAACAAACTGGCCTGGCCCGCCAGGGTAAGCACCCTGGCGAGCCATGTGCCAGAGGTTGCCGACCCCTGCTCTACACAATTGGGAAGATAATGCTTACTGCATGCTAATTTGAATCCTTTATAAAAAAAATAAATTATCCAGTTTCTTCCCTTACCCACTTACTCTGTACAAAACAGAAACTCTGTTGAAACAAATACAATACAACAAAAATTAAACTTTATCTCCTGACTGTTCCCTAGATGCATCCCATCTTGAATAGTCATTTTGTAGGACCTCTCAGCAGTAGTACTTTAGAAAGTGTAAGATTTCACATGTACTAAAACATTGCTCCTACAAATTATTGTATTATACCTCCCATCTGTCTTCTAATAGCTATGTATTTTTCTATTTGTGTTAATTGGCTATGTTTTTGTTTAAACAATAAAATGAAATGCCACATTTAAGCTATTTAAAGTCTCAAACAAAATTTGAAGGGATTTAAATATTTCAGGCTGGGATTTATGGCACAGTCCTGAAATGGAGACTCCTAGTTCCTGTTGCTTTTAGTTGAATATTTTTGTAGAGTCACTTTTTTCCCACCCTACCCTTTTCCTTTACTGAATTTCCACACAATGACTTAGATTTGACCATCACCGGACATGTGAGCAGCAGCAACAACAAAAGTTACAGCTGGAGCCTATATTAGTCCCAGCTGCAAGGGATCTTGAGCTGCATTTACAAAATAAAAGAGAGCCAAATAGGCACAGTGGAGGAACTCTTTTCTGTAAATTTGTATAATATCATAACCCAACAAACATTTCTTTAGTTCTTTCTAAACTCAATTTTCCTTTTCAATTCAAACATTTAAAAAAAGCTTTTGCCAAATAAAAGAAAGAAAGAAAGAAAAGTATTTTAAAAAAACAGCTTTACTACAGAAAGCCAGAAAAATAATCAGCTCCATATGGACTTTTAAATCTAACATACCAGTATGAATGTTTGTGCCAAGTCCATCCACTGACAGGCTCCGCAGACTTTTGAGAATTATTTATATTTCATTTTGATTACCAATTTCGCCTAGGCTTCCCATTTAATAATAAAGGTTAGTTTAAATTTGTCAGCTCTCCAACAAAGGTAGATGATGCAAAGAGAAAAGAAGTTTCCAAACTCTAAAAACTATATAAATGTAGTTACATAAAGGTACACTTAGGATACCAGTGAAGTCACAAGTAAGGACTGCAAGACTGGGCCTTTGGACTATTCTTCCTATGTCTGCGTTTAAAAAAAATATCAGCTAATTTTTTAGAACATTCATTTGTGCTTATGTCACATACCGGTATAAAACCAACACTAAACCTTACAGCACCTCCAACTTACCCTGCACAAAGTGAGACTAGAGTTAGAAGTATTTTGATTTTAAAATTACTTGAAAAAAAAGTTTCATCTCAAGTATTAAAAAATATTATGCTTAATGCACAAAAATCCACTTCATACAGCCAGAAAAATAATCAGTTCCATATGTTCGTTTTATCTGTCCTTACTAATATATCTACAAGCTAAAATGTCACAAAAATGCCTAGAAAGGCTGACCTTGTGGAGTAAACAGGAGACAGGTTTGAGAACCAACTTGGGGGACTCTTCAGGCCAGGAGAGTAACTGGTTCACAGAACTGATGAGTGTTGTGAATGAGGCAGTTTAGCAAACTAATAGCATGCCCTAACAGCATTTATTTACCACCATTAGCTAGAAATAAGAAGCAAAAAGAAGAGAGACTCCTGTGTTTAAGAGAAAGAAAGTGATCTATAATCATAGATGAAAATCCTCTCTTCTTTATTTCACTTAAGAGTCAGTTCCTATACAAGTTCTGATCCAGGGCTTCCAGTTGTGGAGGTCAGAAGAATGGGAGGAAATTACAGCAAATGTCCTCCTTACCCGTAGACAGGGGGTGATTATACTTTTTTGAATGCTATGATCACACAACAAGGCATTTTTCAGTGTCAAACAATAACTGAAGAGAGCAGTATAATAGATTACAACCAATTTTTAAAGTCAATTTAATAAGAGTCGATTAGTTAAATTATAAGGCTTTTCATTTAAGAAAGTGATTCCAGGGCTTTACTTCCATATTGCAGATCTACCTATTTCAACTTCTGGGCTTTCCAATCATAAATGTGACAGACAGGCCCACTCTGGACTAAGTGGGTTACAGATTTTTCCCTCTGGCATGTACACTTGTGTTTAAAATATGCGGACAGCCTAAATTTAGGTTTGATTTAGCTTGATAGCTTCTGAAGGAGGTACACTCTCCAAATGCAAACTCTCTAATTTGGCTGAGTCCCCAAAAGAGTGGGACCCCAATTGAACAAAAATAAATTTTTCATTTTTTTCCCAAGTAATCAAGGTGGCAGATCCCTTACAACGGGTTATCAGCCTGCATAGTTTGCAGGCAGCTTTTCAGGACAGGCACATCTAAGTTGCACAGCACTTAACATGTGCAAGAAATGGGCCAAACTCCTCTGAATCCTCTCTACCAGAACTCTTAAAACACGCAAAACGAAGCCCCTTTCCTGAACACATTAGGAGGTTCACAGCTGGAGAAGGCACCCATCCTGTAGGACTCCTCTGCTGGAATAGCATCTCTGCTCCACAGGGCCTCCTCCAAAAGCCTCTTGCTTTATCGTCAATTTTCTCAGCTGCCCTCTCTCCCAAGTCCCTGACTGGTCATTTATGAATCATTAAAAGGGGAATGTGCTGCAGCTTTACAAATGGAAGAATTACATGTGCAAATAGCCGCATAATCACATAGTACTTGGAAACAGCACACATTCCGGTGGGAACATTTCTCTTTGGTCTATTAGAATGAGTGGGCAGGAAGTTCATTTATCCAGACTGGTGTCTCAGATGAGCAAGAAAGAATAGTGTTCAAACCTTCATTATGAACAAGAGAAAATACAATTCCTTATTTTGCAATTTCCAGATATGTGGTGCAATTGTAAATTAAATCTTAAAAGTGCCACTTTGAGATGCTATCATTCCATGTGTAGAATTCCCATTTACATCAGCAGGAGTTGTATGGGTCACAATTGGGCACATTATGCTAGACTTCTTGCTAATGATGTGAAGTCCTTTATAAAGGTGTAATATTAGGGGTTTACAAAAACAAAAGGGGCTATTCCAGTTTTTTAAGCCAGGGCCGGGAGGAAAGAAGTGGAAATTAAGACTGTCATAAGAAAGAAAGGTACCTGCAGGGTATACTGTAACCTGAACAAGTAGGAAATATGCAATTTCACACTGAAAATTATGTTGGCTGTTAATTATGTGGTCATATAACGAATCAAGTCTACAACTCAGAGGTGCTCCCACGCAAGACATTCAGGAAATATTAGTCTCCTTATTTACACATGCCCAAATGTTTCTGATGGAAACTTGAAGGTTTTACTCTAAAAATATCAACAAGGACTAATTTGTCTTTTTCTAGTCGAGGCCCATGTGTACTAATAACATTATAAATAAGCCCAATCCAACTTTGGGGAAAAGGATAGATTTTGAACCAGATTCAAACTTCACAGCTGAATCTTATCTCCAATTTTTACTTTAAATATTTCATCATCAAGCAAGGGCCATAAAAGTTAATAAGATGGGAATCTATAAATACTTTAGGAGTAAGAGAGAGAGAGAAAGGAAAGTGTAGGCCTACTACTTGACAGGAAAGGAGAACTAACAACAGATATGATCAAGAGGGCTGAAGTTTTTTAACATCTATTTTGTTTCAGACTTCCCTTAAAAAAAAAAAAATTGTGACCAGATGCTTAACAACAAGAGGGAAAAGAACACAAATCACAATAGGGAAAGAACAGGTTGAAGATTATTGGGTAAGTTAGATGTATGTACTCAAGGCAGCAGAGCCTGATGAAATTCATTCTATGGTACTTAAGGAATTAGCTCAAGAAGTCTCAGGACCATCAGCAATTATCTCTGAGAACTCATGGACGCTGGGTGAGGTCCCAGAAGACTGGAGAAAGGCAATCATAGTATCTATCTTTTAAAAAGGCAACGAAAGGACCCGGGGAATTACAGACCTGTCAGCCTAACGTTGACACCTAAAAAAATATTGAAACAAGTTATTAAACAATCAATTTGTAAGCACCTCGAGGATAACAGGATAATAAGTAATAGGCAACATGGATTTGTCAAGAACAAATCATGCTCAACCAACCTAATTTCCTTCTTTGATAGGGTTACTGGTCTAGTAGATGAGGAGGAAGCACTATACATGATTTATTTTGATTTTACTAAAGCTTTTGACAGTCCCACATGACATTCTCACAAGCACACTACAGAAATTACTATAAGGTGGGTGCATAACTGGTTGAAAGGCCATATGCAAAGACTAGTTATCAATGGTTCACTGTGAAACTGAGAGGGCATATGTAGTGGGGTCTGTTGTATTAATGTAGATTAAATAAATGGGTTAAGGTGTTAACATAATTCAATCACTGTCCAACATTCAACGGTGTTACACAAGGTCTGGGACTTGGTATACAGAGACCTCACTCAGCCTGCTTAAAAATCTTAACTTTTTATCAAAGATACAGAAAATGAAAGACAGCTAACGCATTTGAAATATAAAGTATTAAGACTTTCATTTTAACAATATCCCTTGTTTCTTTTCTATCTAGCTGTAGATAGTTTTTAGATAGTTTTGTTTGACAGTCTCTTAGATGATATTAAAGATGGTGATAACTGTCATCCCAGGTGGTGTTTGGGATTCAGCTGGACTTGGTAGGGATAGTAAAACCACCTGGGTCCCCCCCCTCTCTGGCCAGGACATCTCTCAGGATCAGGATGATGAAGGCCCAGAGTCCCAAGAAACAGCTGGGGTGACAGCTATGGTAGTGAAGCTTGCTCTAGTAGCTTCTGTTTTGTTTTTTCTTACTTTCCCCACCATTTTTTTTCTTTTAAGGACCCAAAAAGGGAGTGATGGTTGAAATATCCTATTCCCCTTGATTTGTCTAGTATTAAGCTTAATATCTGACATACTAATTTTGGCTTATTAACTTCTGGCTCGACATCTCTTCTTTTTATCCAGCGTAATTTTAACAGTTTTTGAATCAGACTAACTTGGCTTTTTTATTTAGACTAATTCAGTTATTTTGTCTCCCTTTTGTATTTTTCCGCCATCAACACTTGTTATTACAGAATATTATAACCTTTTATGAATTTCTACATACATTTTACAGATGAGCTCCAATGTGGGTAAATTTGTAGGCTCCACTGTCATAACAGGTCCCACAGGGGTCAGTCTTGAGTCCAGTACTATTCAATATTTTCATTAATGATATAGAGCAGCGGTTCTCAAACTGTGGCTCGGGACCCCAAAGTGGGTCATGACTAAGGTGACCATATTTCCCTATGCTGAATACGGGACACCTGGTAAAATTACTCATACTCAAACGACTTCAACAGCAATCACGCAGAACTATGCAGTCCAAATGTTCATATTAACATCAAGTTGACTGAGCCCGTTAAAAAGAAATACTGCATAGTTGGATTCTTTTTATTTACCTTCCTATCTTTAAAGCTTTAGGGTTCACACGGGGAGAGGTCACACACACACTTCCATACATCTCTCACACGGGGGGCGGGGAGGGGTGACGACTGACTGACCCTCCCCTCCCTGCCTGGAGCTCTCTGCCCTCCCTCCATGCCTGGCTGAGCCCCTGGGATGGACCCACCTCTCCTGGTACCTGGCGCTGCATCTTCCCGAGGCAACACGTGGGGGGGCATGCAGGGTCACATGCCGCCCTCCCCAGATTTCTGCCCTGGTTCATACCAGAACATGGCCAGCAGCAGCCTTTCAGCACTGTGCGGCAGGGAAGGAATGGGAGCTGCTTCCAGCCGCAGGGTGCGGGGAGAGGAAGGGATGGCCTGACCCGTGTCTTTGCAGAACTCGTCTCTGTCCACCACTCCCCACTCCCTGTGACTGGAAGCAACCTGTCCCTTCCTGCCCGCACAGTGTCAAAAGGCAGCTAACGCCTCCAGGCTGCTGCTAGCCACCGACATAACCAAGCCACCACCTGTACCCTGACTATAGCACGGGCAGGAACGGGTTAAGCTCTAAGGATGCATTGTGCACCAGGGCCCAGGGAATCTGACTGCAGGGGTGGGTGAAGAAGATGCTAAACCCTTGCCCAGGGGGATGCAAAGTCGGGGCGCGAACAGGCTGGAAATTGCTTCTCTCCCCACCCCCCACCACTCCAGAGCTTAGCTGAGGGGCAGAGAGGCTTCCCTGTGCCAGTGCTGTGCAGGGCTTTGGCACATGCAGAGCTCAACTCCTCCTGGCCAGCACCCCGGGCCGGAGGGTCTTGGGCTTTTCTGTGTTGCCGGCTCAGCCACAGGCAGTGGTGGAAGGAAGGAGCCTGCTGACCAGACTGTTGGTGAGCTGAGCACTCCAACCAGGAGCTGGTTCTCCGCACAGTGGTGGGAGCAGAACACACCCCGCCGGGGGGGAACGGCGATATGGAGGAGCAGCAGGAGTGGGGGAGATGAAGGGGCAAAGCGGGGAGAGGACAGCGAGAGGGGAAGCACGTAAAGGGCCGATGGGTGGGCAGGAGAGGCGCCGCCTGGCACCTGCCCACACTCTCCAGGAGAAGGCTCCGGGCTGGGGCAGGGGTGCGGGAGAGGGGTGAGGGCTTCGGCTGGGGATGAGGGCTCTGGGGTGGGGCTGGGGATGAGGGGTTTGGGGTGCAAGAGAAGGCTCCGGGCTGGGGTAGAGGGAAGGGCTGAGAGCGGAGCCGGGGGGGGGAGGGGGAGAGTAGGAGCGGGGGGGCCCTGGCCCCCCTCACTTTTGGGAAGGCTCCGACGCTCTTGTCTGGTCAAGAAAGACTAACCTGGCAGTCTTCTTCAGGACTCCCTTTCCATCCTAGAGGAGATTACAGACCCAGTCCTGCAATTTTTCCACATACCAAATTCTCATTCAGTGAGTTCCTATTGAGCTTTTTATATAAAGGGAAACTGAATGACCAGACAAGAAACTGATCAACATAATCAGGAATCACAACACAAGAGTAGGGAATCTAACAGATGCTTTTTTCTGAAAAATGATGAAATATTACTGTGTCTATGTACTAAAGGATCAGCTTTTTAATGCTACTTTTAATGAGAAAAGTTGTCTGCTTAAAATTGTTAAAAAAAAAAAAAAAAATCTACCTACAAGTAGATACCAGTACTTAATGCAACTGGGGAAATAACTATGTAGCACTTAATATAAGGTTTAATTAAAAGAAAATCATCAAATTATGGGCTTAAAAGATCTCCAAAGTGTAATGAAATAAACGTTACACAGATGTTCACCAAAAACAAGAATGTTTTTACTTCATAGCAACCAAATAGGTCAAACCACTTCCTTTTTCAGACAAATCTCAAAGGACCACAAAACAAATGGTTTTCTAGTGGATTTTATATGTCTATCCCCGCTAAGAGGAAACAGTGCTGTCCAAAAAATTTGCTTTCCCATGAAATTGTTGGATTCTTTTTAAAATTAAAATTACTTTGCCAGATATTTTCTTGAAAACTATACATACATGTTAAAAATAAAGTTACTTTAATATTGTGTGATTTTTAATGAAGATGCACACAAGTCAAATAACTACTCCGTATGAAGAGACTACAAAATGAAGCACTCAAACCCAGGAATGCCCAAGTAAAGTTGTGTGGACTACCTTATTCTCTGCTCCCAGGCACCTTTAATTACATGATCACATACGATATATTCCTGCCTCAATCAGAGCACAGTACAGATGTGCTCAGGGAATGAGTCAGTTCTTAAATGGTTATTTTTATCCGGAAGGTTCAGCATGTGCCTATGTACCTTATTAACTACACATGCACTCACACCCTTTACTAAGGCAATGTTTCACCAAGATGTATACTTAAATATCTTGCTGAATTCTAGAACTAAAGGAGAAAAGGATCATACAGGGGATGTTTCATTTGCTGTACACAATCCACTTTTAAAATTAATTAACCTGGGGAAACTCTGCCTCATTCAATCAGCACAGTCCACTGTCTCATTCATTGTCCATCCTGATGCACATGTTGTATGAGAAGAAATACTATGTGATCACATAATCAACGACTATACCTTGAAAGAATGCACTCAAGGAGGCGCTGCACAAAAAGATAGAATATAAACTCTTCAGAGCAAGGATTAAGTATAAAACAAGAGAGAACAAAGAGATTAGGGTTGCCAGTTTTGGTAGGACGTATTCGTGGAGGTTTCCTCACATGACATAATCTTTAATTAAAGATTAATCTTTAATTCCTGGAGACTCCAGGACAATCCTGGATGGTTGGCAACCGTAAAAGAGATAGACAGGAGAGTACAAGGAAACTAGACAACAGGGGTCAGCATGACAGGCAGCACACTAACATCCTAGCTGTTGGTTTTTTTGTGTTGTTGTTTTTTTGGTAGGCACCAAAGAAAAGGAGAGATTTAAGGACAGTTTTAAAGGAGAATAAAGTATTAGTGCGAGGATGGTCATGGGGCGCTCCTCCCAAGTGTGTATGAAAATTTAACTAAGTGAGCAATGGAACATGGCACTAAGGGCAAATCAGAGGCAGGAGTTGAAATCTCAACAAAGGATGAGAGATGATAGGTAGGCTATGAAGGGCCCTGGAAGTGAAGACAAGGGGCTTATGTTTGATGCGATAGAAAAGAGGGAGCCCATGGAGGGATGCAGAGAGACGGATGACACAGTCAAAGCAACAGATTAGGAGAATGATTTCTGAATGGATGTCACTGAGGCAAGTTTGCATTTGTCAAGGCCAGAGAGAAGAAGTTGCAGTAACTGAGACAAGAAGATGAGAGCCTTAACGTGAGTTTTAGCTGCACAGACAGACAGAAAAGTATCTTAGAGATAATATGCAGAAAGCACCAGCAAGATTTAGACATAACCTGGATGTGAGGACCTACAGAGAGGTCTGAGTCGAAGATGACACCCAAGATACGAGCCTCAGCAACAGGCAGGATGGTGGCGTTGTCCACAATGAATGAGAAAGGAGCTAGTGAGGAAGGCTTGTGGGAAGGTGGGGCGGGGGGCATTGGTGATGAAAGGGTGATGGGGCAGCAGATGGAGAGGTATGTTGGGGGGGGCAAGGATAGGATTTTTTTAAGATGGGACAGACTAAAGAATGCTTATGTTGTATGGGGAAAGAGCAAGAGGAAAGTGACAGGTTAAGAGAAAGGGAAGGGATGAGAATGGACATGAGAAAGATTGGGAGATGGGATGGGGTTATTGAGGCAAGTGAAGACTTTAGAGCAGTGGTTTTCAAACTTTTTTTCTGGGGACCCAGTTGAAGAAAATTATTGATGCCTGCAACCCAATGGAGCTGGGGATGAGGGGTTTGGGATGTGGGAGGGGCTCAGAGCTGGGGCACAGGGGTAAGGGCTGCGGGGTGGGGCTGGGAATGAGGGGTTTGGGGTGCAGGAAGGGTTTCCAGGTTTGAGGGGGCTCAGGGCTGGGGCAGGGGATTCAGGCGTGGGGTTGGGGTGCAGACTTACCTCCGGTGGCTCCCGGTCAGCGGCACAGCTGGGGTGCAGAGGCAGGCTTCCCGCCTATCCTGGCACCATGGACCATGCTGCACCTGAAGCAGCAGGTCCGGCTCCTAGGCGGAGGCACGCAAGCGGCTCTGCCCGGCTCTTGCCCACAGGCACACACACACACACCCAGCTCCCACTGTCCGAGTGTGGAGCCAGTGCTCGGGGCAGGGGTAGCGCGTAGAGTCCCGTGGCCCTCCTGCCTAGAAGCCGGACTCGCTGATGGCCACTTCCGGGGTGCAGTGCGGTGTCGGAGCAGGTAGGCACTAGCCTGCCTTAGCTGGGCAGCACCACCGACGGGACTTTTAACGTCCTCGTCGGCGGTGCTGACCAGAGCGACCCAGTGCCTTACATGCCAAGACTGACTCGAACTTTGAAAAACACTGGTTTAGAGGACAGCAAACTTCTGCATGTGAGAGGGAAGAAGGAAAGAGTTGTAGGAGGGGGAAGAGAAGGCAAGCTGAGGGAAAGGGAAAGTCACATTTTGTCAATATTCTCCAGTGTAAAAAACAGCAAGATTCTATGCAGAGATGGAAGCAGAGGCACAAAGAGGGAGGGTTTGAGCAGTTCATCTTGTGGGTGAACTGGAGCATATATTCTACAAAGACATCCAATCTTGCTTTAAAAAGGGTAGATCCTCAGTTAGTGTAGTCATAGCTCCACTGACTAAGTGATGGAGAATTTACCACACTCCTTGGTAAATTGTTCCAGTGGTTAATTGCCCTAGCCCCTTAAAAATTGCCCCTTACTTCTAGTTTGAATTCTTCTAGCCACTGGATATTGTTATATATTTGTCTGAGAGATGAAAGACCTTTTTAGTATTATCTTCTCCCTGTGTAGGTACCCATAAACCATGTTCAAATTGTCTCTTAACTTTCTCTTTGACAAAGTAAATAATCTGTATTCCTTAAGTCTCTCATTGTAAGATCTGCTTGCCAGACATCAAATCATTCTTATTGGTCTTTTCTGAACCCGTTAAAAAATTTTCAACATCCTTTTAAAAAGTGTTGACACCTGGCCTGAACACAGTATTCCAGTAGTGATCTTACCAATGCCATATGCAGAGGCAATATCTTCCTATTCCAATTTTATATTCTTCAGTTTGTACATCCAAGGATCACATTAGCCATTTTAGCAATAGCATTGCAATGGGAGCCCACATTCAGTTGGTTATCTACCATTATCCCTTGTCAATGCTTTGCACTATATAATTCCCTGTTCTCTATGTATAACCTTGTACTTGTCTATATTAATACATATTGTTTCATTGCATCATGACATCCAAAGAACTATGTGTAAGGGACTATTCATTATTTACCACCTCATGAAGTTTTGCAATCTCTGCAAACTTTATCAGCAATTATTTCATGTTTTCTTCTGATGATTGAAAGGAAACATTCAATAGCACTGGGACAAGAACAAATCCTTAAGATTTCCCCACTAGATTTAAAAATATAATGATTAATGGGAATCATTTATCAGTTAGCTAGTTTTTAATCCATTTAATGTCATGCTGATTTTCCATAGAACTATTTTTTAATCCAAATCTCATGTAATATATTAGAATTCTATAAGGTATTTGACATGACCAGTTATCTTTTGCAACCAAACTTGTAATTACATCAAAGAGCAAGGCCTATTATCATGAAACCATCCTGACTGATATTAATTATATTTCTGTCCATTAGTACTTTACTGATTCGGTTTCATATCAGCTGCTCCATTATTTTGCCTGCAATCAATGTCCAGCTAACCAGTCTAAACCAAGGTCATCCCATTTACCCTTTTTAATTATTGGCAGAACCCAGGCTCTCTCTATTTGGAATTTCCCCAGGTTTCTGTTTTTTAATTAACATCAATCCTCAGAGAGCTTCTTGACCAACTCTTTAAAACTACAGGTGCAAGTTATCCAGACCTGGTGCTCTGAAATTAGACATGTAATAGATGCTGGTTAACATACTTTTTGGTTACTGTTGGAATTTAAGCATATTATATTATATGAATACAGCATATAGTTATGGTTCCAAACACAGAAAAGAAATATTTGTGTATAATATATGATGTAGTGAATTTCCAGTTCACATGGATTTTTCAGTGCATATTCTCCCTTCTACAGGCTTTTACAGAGAAATGGAAAATATGGGACACAGAAAGGTTGACTTGAGCCTAAGAATACTTATTTTTAACTCCTACCATACTTAAATTACTTTTTTTGAAAACCAGTTTTAATTCTTTTACCTTTTAATTCTTTTCTCAGGGCACTTTTGCCTTTATTATTAAATTTATCATCCTTTAACCTACAAATGGATAACTGTGCTTTTCCATTTAGACAGAGTGAAAGCAGACTTACTACATTTGCTTCGTCAGTAAGCTGTTCTTCTGTGGCCTGTGTGAAATGTGCTGGTGGTTTCAGTCTAGTTCCTCCTGGGCAGGTGCCTACACCACAGAAACCACCACCACACTTGGCATTCTCGTTGGCAGTTCCAGCAAAGAGGTCAAGGATTGAAAGAACCTGAATACTGAATTACTCTTTCATGCAAAGAAATGCCTCAGAGTTCAGGACTGAAGTACACAGTTTAGGGAACAGTATGGAGAAGTTTACATTGCACTGCTTGTGCTGTAGCTGTTTGGGAAGGGTGGAGGGATTTGTATCTCTGTGAATTCAGCACCTTATATAAAGTTAACTTTTACTTTGTTTAAAAACCAATGAGCCCCCCCAAAAAGCTACTAATTAAAAAAAGAGTAAGTGACTGATCTTGCAGTCCTTTCATAAGCAGAATTCCTGATGACCTGAATGGGAGAGAATATGCAACAACTGCCTAAGTGGCACTGGAATCAAATTCAAGAAAACAAATGTAACAGAACTAGAACTGATCCTAATACAAAATAACTGGAGCCATATTCTCCCCTAAATTTTTATGCAGAATGATCTGATTTGACTAAGAATTTTAAGGCCTGGAAATTATCTCAAAACAAACTTTCACTATTTATCACTACACAAGCATAACACCTGCTACCAAATGCAAGGACCTCAGATACCCAAATGCAATACTAGCACCATACTAACTGCAGCAAGAGACGCTTCAGTCTAGTAAAGTCATAAAAGACATCATTTCAAGCTGGGGAAGGAAGGGGAATCAACATCATCTCCTGAATTAAGTACAAAGATCCTTGTAATTAGAACACCACAGACAGCTGAAATAAAACACTAATTAATTTGGATCATATCTTACTCCTATTCCATGCACAGAGCCCCTTTGAAATCAACGGGAGTTTTGTGTGATAATAGATGGTATGACATGGGCCTTTATGCCCACATTTATACTACCGGGAAGGGGGGGGGAAGAATTTAAACTAGTAGGGAGCATGTCCTACATTTGACAGCTTCTCTATCAAATTTTATTTTTCTTTTTTAATTATAATGCATAGCTGTTTTCATCCACACATCTCAAAATATTTTACTAAAAGAGGTGCATATAATTTTTCCCATTTTACATATCAGGAAATGGAGGCACAAAGAGGTGAACTCAAGCTCACAAATCAGGCTAATGACAGAGCTGATAACAGAACTCAGGTCTCCTTAATCCCAATTCAATGCCCTAGCCACTCATTCACACTGTCAAATTCATTTATTTTTATGAATTGAACACCTCTTTATGTGGGTCTTTCAGCGACAGGCAAGAGAAAACTATTTTTAACATAGTAAAAATGGCATTTTAAAAGCTCAGAAATCAGCACGGAGTCTCAGGGCAGGTGTAGCTAAAACTGCTGTTAATACATTTTAAAACTGACTAGATTTCAAATTGACACTTCACTCTGTGTATATATAATCTCTTGTCATGATATGGTCAATTTTCTTACCACTTGTCATTCCAAAATCTAGTTAGTTTAAAATAATGTTAAACTAATCCTACTCTACCAATGGACGTTTTGAACAAGAAAGGAAAGCAGGATTAGGCTTTTTCTTATGAAAATAAGTAATAATCACAAAAGACTAATGTAACAGTTCAAATACGCTTAATGTAGAGATGGGGCAGTTTCAGTTATTTGGATCTGTAATATTATAACGCTGACTAAGGACACTTGTAAACTATACAATAATTTGACCACCCTGAATAGTACATTTTTTATTAAATGAGATGTGACAAATTATCCGAGCAGAATAATAGAAGTGACTTTTTCAGTAATAAGTAGATCCATTTTGAGGGTCCAATCTTTGCAAGGTGCCAAGTACTTCAAATCCAATGTACCTCAATGGGAACTGAAGGTGCTCAGAACCTCAAAGTAGGCTCTCTGCACCTTGCAGAACTGGACCTTAAGGCTGAAGAAACCAATTTTTCACTTACTCTGCAGTGTGAAAGTTAAATTTTTTTGCTGATTCAAGCTCATACAAGTGAAAAATATCTATATTAGATGGACTGAATGTCAATAAACAAGCATATTAATGTATCCTTCATATATGTGAAAATTCAGTGATATACTGTTGATATACCCTTGATGTAATACCAAGTTGTTTTAAAACGTTAAATCTTTAATTTACTATTTTTCTGCTGTTTACTACAGTGTTTTCCCATTACTATTAGTAGTAGTAAAACCACTTTTTTTCCCCTTTCTTCTTTTTAAAGAAAAGTCATATCTTATTGACAAAACAGCTGAGGTAAATAATTGCTGAGAAATATTGATGTTTGCAGACAGACTATTGTAGGATATTTTTCTGTGATGTTACTGATGCATCATGGCATTTTTTCCACTTGTCAAAACAAATACCACACCCACTTTATTTCAGAGTTCTTCCCTTACTAATTAAGAGCTAGCAATCACATTACAACTACTAATCTTACCACTCATTACTTGACATATTTATAATGAAACAAATATATTCATCCATACACAATTACTGTTTATTTGGAAGACATCTTGATTAACAACCTCATCCTGAAAAACTATCTCCGATATGGACAACAGTTAGTCAGCATCCTTATTACTGATGGCATTGAGAATTGGTTGGTCAGACAAAAAGCTTCACACAGACAATGCATTTCAGATTAAACAGAGAAAGCCCTGGTGCAAATCTGTTTGGGGTCTATTAGCTTATGTAGTTGTACAAACTAACCCCTGAAAGGTCACAATTGTACTAAAAGATGGTGAAAGAGGCATGTCCTGATTTTCTAAGATGTGTATTTGGAAACATTTACATTACTGCCCATGGAAATTGTTTACCTTGTGTAAACTGGATGAACCACTCAGTGATTATCATTGCACCTACATTAAAATTACACACAAATGCAGGGCTGTTGCAGAATATAATTAGCCTTTTCACTGTACATTATTTACTGCAACACACACATAATTTTTGATAGGAGCAGCAGCTGCATACAGTGTGCAATGATTTCACTGTGTTGAGACACAAGAACAAACAACTGGCTGTCAATATAACACCATGGGGGCAAGTCAACCGTGAGAGCTGGCCAAACATAGATGCATACAGTGAGTTCTACTGTCAGGGTGTTTAAATCGACTTCTCTTTTCCAGCACTCTCACACAGACCCTAAGCAAGTGTGCATTCATTTTTCCTCCCTCAGAAATGTTTGACCTTTTGGGGGGTAGGGGAGATTCATAAATTAGGGTGCACAGAGCCCTCTATTGTTGTCATTAGCACATGGAACTTGAGCAAGTCAATCCTAATAGGAGCAATGTCCCTAGACTAGGATCAGCAAAGACTGGCAGTACTTGCACATCCCTGCCAGAAGGATAAGGCCCATTTCTCCTCCAACAACATTCCTCTTTATTCAGGATGTAGAAGCCTGAAAACTATTCACTACTTGTTATTATAGTCACTTCCCTTGGTTTTCCCCCAAGAGACATTAATAAATATGCAAAAAGAAGGTCTGTGGGGGATAGTGTGGGGGCTGAGAGAGATGTGTATGAATGGGATTGTTATGTGGGGGAGGGAAGGAAGGGCAACGTGGATGTATGGTGGGGAACACAAGTGGGCGAAGGGTGAGAAGGACAATAGGGCAGGGTGGAGGGGACAGGGTGAAGGTACCGGGTAAGTGCTCTGCATTAAAGATGATGTGGGGGAGGCACAGGCGGGGATGTGGATACGGGGGAGCAGGGTGGGAGTCACGGGGTATCCCAGGGCGCTCAGCAGGAGAGGTATGTGGTTGCAGGGGAGCAAGGAGATGGGGTGGGGGGCAGGCAGGAGGGTGTGGCGAGCGTTACGAGAAGGGGCACGGGTGGGAGGCGATGGCAAGGAGGGCGCAGCGGAGGTGGGCTGTTCGTGCGTGGGAGACAGGATCGGCGTCTTCCTGAGAGCAGGACGCTCCAGACAGGGAGGGAGACACCCGCTGCCCTCCCCACTAGCAAACACACAGCGCCCAAAGGGGGAAAGCTGGGGGACGTGTCCCCCAGCTCAAAGCCTCACGCACGAGAGACCAGGTACAGGAGACCGTGTCCCAGCCAACACCCGGCGGCCCAGACCCCACCAGCCCCCCTCTACCGCCTCCCCCAGCCCCGGCGGCTTCCCACACCAACTCCGCCACTTACCGCCGCCGCCACCACCACCCTCCGCGTCCATGTCGGGCGCCGTGAGCAGGACTCTCGGGAGCGGCAGAGGCTGAGCGAGGCCCGGGGGTTTCCCCAGCTCCTGTCCCGTTGCCCCCCTCAGACTCACACACACGGCAGCCGCCCCGAGCTCAGCCCTGGCGGCAGCAGCTGCTGCCTCTCCCCAAGCCGCCCGCCCCCTCTCATGTGACCCAGAAAGAGTGGGAGGGGGAAGGCGGGCCGGGCCCAGCCCTGGGCTGCCTCATCCCCAACCTTCACTCTGGAGCGGCACAGCGAGCGACCGCCCACCCACCCCTCTCTGGGGGCCGGGGCACCCCGCTGGCCTGGGTTCCCTTCCAGTGTCAACAGGGCTCTTGCCGGGTGGTGTTTTCTCTCTCTCTCTCTCTCTCCCACACACACCCGTGGAAGGGGTAAAGCTCCTGCTCCTCCCATAGCTGCCAAATTTTGTACAGCTCCATGTGAGAATTTATATGCAAATTATATCGTTACATGTTTTGCATAGAATTGGTAGATGTAGATTTGTAGCCTAAACTTCAGTTTAAGCTCCATACACCTTTCCCCCCGAAGCAGTGGCTGGGGCAGAGGAGGAAGATACGGAGCTGCACAAAATTTGGTGGGTGCTGAAGAGCATCTGGGGAGTAGGTAGGGACTGTCTGGGGGGATGAGTTGAGGCAATTGAGGGTTTTTTGGGGGGGAGGGCAGCTAACAACAGCTAGGGTTGCCAACCCTCCACTATTGTCCTGGAGTCTCCAGGAATATGTCCAACCAAATTTGGCAACCTTAACAGCAGCTGGGTTTGTAGAGGTGTCCAATGGGGAGGGGAGATAAACCAGAACCTAGTCTAAGGGGAAGCTGAGGACTGTTGTATGTGTGGCTGGGGATAGCTAGGTGATAACTGGGGGAGGGAAGCTAGAGCAGGGGTCAGCAACCTTTCAGAAGTGCTGTGCTGAGTCTTCATTTATTCACTCTAATTTAAGGTTTCGCGTGCCAGTAATACATTTTAACGTTTTTAGAAGGTCTCTTTCTATAAGTCTATAATATATAACTAAACTATTGTTGTATGTAAAGTAAATAAGGTTTCAGAATGTTTAAGAAGCTTCATTTAAAATTAAATTAAAATGCAGAGTCCTCTGGACTGGTGGCCAGGACCTGGGCAGTGTGAGTGCCACTGAAAATCAGCTCGCGTGCCGCCTTCGGCACCCATGCCATAGGTTGCCTACCCCTGAGCTAGAGGTTAGCTAAATTTGTTGGGGGGCAGCAGGTTGAGGTGACTGGGAGCTGTTGGGGGTGTTTGAGAAGTTGGCGGTAGCTAGGTTTGTGGCAGTGTCCAGGGGGGTAGCTGGGTAAATTAAGGAAGGTGGGGGAGAGAGGTGGGGGTGGATGTGAATAGCTTGGGAAAATGGCAGCTGAGAGAAGCCAGGATTTCTGGGAGGTGGAGCTAGGTGGATAGAAGAGTCTGGTGGGGCAAATACTGGCACTTTTTGCAGATGCTTGCCTGCTCTTCATGGCAGCTCTCTCCTGGTGAAAGGAGGCTGCTTTCCCAGCAAGCATTATGGTAGCTGTGAAGGACAGGTGGAGGCTATTCCTGCAGCCCAGTTGAATGCATGACATCCAATCTGGGCTGCAGGACTGCATGAGGATCACCCCATTTTAACATTAGCAGGACGCCCTGTACAAATCAGAGAGGTCCACAGTTTCAACATTGAAGGAGGGGCCATATGGGTTTCGGTGTCTGTTCTGACAACAAAGTTACTATATGACCCCGGGAGGCGGGTGGAGACCGAGTCCCATTGCCTCGGGTGGAGGGAGAGGGGGCTGGAGCCTGAGCCCCACCACCTTGGGTGGGGGTGGAGTTCGGGCTTCAGCTCTGGTTCCCAGCAAATCTAATGCTGGCCCTGGCAACCCCATTAAAATGGGGTCACAACTCACTTTGGGGGTCACAACCTACAGTTTGAGAACTGCTGCTCTATGGGGGTGAATCACACATTTTTACCTGTGCCGGAGGCTCACCTTTCTACATTTACATGGGTCACAGGACCACCAGATAACCCAGGGGTGGGCAAACTTTTTGGCCCGAGGGCCACATCGGGGTTGCGAAACTGTATGGAGGGCCGGGTAAGGAAAGCTGTGCCTCCCCAAACAGCCTGGCCTCTGCCCCCTCCCACTTCCTGCCCTCCTCAGAACTCCCGACCCATCCAACCCCCCTGCTCCTTGTCCCCTGACTGCCCCCTCCTGTGACTCCCCGCCCCTAACTGCCCCCCCGGGACACCACTCCCTATCCAACCCCCCTGCTCCCTGCCCCCTGACTGCCCTGCCCCCTATCCACACCCTCCCCACCCCTCAACAGGCCCCCTGGGACTCCCATGCCTATCCAACCCCCCCTGTTCCCCATCTCCTGACTGCCCTGATCCCTATCCACCCCCCCCCCCCAGCCAGGCCCCCCACACCTATCCAACCGCCCCTGTTTCCCGTCCCCTGACCCCTCCACCCAATCCAACTGCCCCCTGGCTCCCTGTCCCCTGACTGCCTCCCGGGACCCCCTGTCCTTTATCCAACCCCCACCCCCTGCCCCCTTACCATGCCGCTCAGAGCAGCAGGAGCTTGCAGCCCCGCCACCTGGCCGGAGCCAGCCTCACCGCCCAGAGTGCTGGCGGCACGGCGAGCTGAGGTTGCGGGGTAGAGGGAACAGCAGGGGAGGGGGCGGGAGCTAGCCTCCCCGGCCGGGAGCTCAGGGGCCGGGCAGGACGGTCCCACAGGCCGTAGTTTGCCCACCTCTGAGATAGCCTATACCTGCCTACAGGCTTTTGACCAGAGACTCAAGCTTTTGTGGGATTTTTCAGGCCCTTAGCACTGTCTCCAGAATCTTAGGCCTTTCATAGATGCCACAGGTGGTAGGACTGCAGCTTCCACCGCCACAAACGTGAATAGAACAGTTCTGGCAGTAGAGGATAGAGTATATTCCTCTTTAAAAAAAATAAATAATTCATGTACATTTTTTTATACAAGGAAGAAACTGTAGGGAAAGGGGTCAGCCAAGAGGAAAGGCTCTTTAGTTTCCCATTGTAAGCTGGTATGGCCCAGCTTGCAGCCTATGAAACTGTGTCAGTGGTACTCACCTCATAATACCCTTGTTTATAGGTGGTCATTATAGTCAATTTTTCTTGGAGCTGAGGTTTGGTTCAGACAAGCTCTCTTCACAGGAACAGTTTTGCTCACTTCAAAATCATATAAATCTCACTAATCCTTTAAAATAGTCGTCCTATTCTATTTTTTTAAATTACACGTTATTACATTTTTAATAACTTGGCACAAAAATAGTGGGATGATTACACAGTACAACATTATAGCATTTAATTGGAAGGAGATACATCTTTAAAGGGTTTGCATTACATAGTGGAATTTTAAGAAGATCTTTAAAACTCTAAAGCAAAAAAGTTTGAATAAAGAAATAAAGTGACTGGAGCTTTGGACATTTTACAAGGTGGGCAAGCTATGACCATTTACACCAGATGAGTGTGACGTTCCCCTGCTGTTATCTGGATCTGCTAGATTACTCCAATCCTTGACTCTGCGAGCCAGCCTTACCCTGCTCTGCTGTGAGAACCCCCACTCCTGAGCTGTTCACGCACAGCCTCTGGCATGTAAGCTGCTCCTTGGATTGTGCAACTGAATGACACTAGCCAATATCTCCGGTCCCAGACCTAACCCTAGGAACCTCCATCTTGCAGTGTCCAGTTATGCCCGCTGGATGCTGCAAGCTTATATGAGTTTGTCAATTTAACAAAGAAATGGATATGTACCAGGCTTGTTATCCCAAGGGGAGACTGTGACACGCTTCAAACCAAATGCACTGCTTCAGGTAGAACAAACAAACAGATTTATTAACTACAAAGATAGATTTTAAGTGATTATAAGTAAAGCACAACAAGTCGGATTTGGACAAATGAAACAAAAGCAAAACACATTCTAGGCTGATCTTAACATTTCCAGTGCCCTTACGAACTGAGATGCTTCTCACCACAGGCTGGCTGGTTGCCCTCCAGCCAGGCTCTCCCCTCTGATCAGCGCTTCAGTCGCTTGGTGGTGATGTCTGTAGATGGAGGTGGAAGAGAGAAGAAGAGCATGGCAAACATCTCTCCCTTTTATCGTGTCCTTTCTTCCCTCTTGGCTTTGCCCCCCCCCTTTCAAAGTCAGGTGAGCATTACCTCATCGCAGTCCCAAACTGACCAAAGGAAGGGGGGTGACTCACTCAAGAGTCCAACAGATCCTTTGTTGTTGCCTAGGCCAGTGTACTTTGTTCCTGTGAGGCTGGGCTGGGTTTGTCCCATACGTGCCCTGATGAGGTGTGAACTGCCCCTCTGCTCTTGGAGAGTTTTTGTCTGGGCTTGTTTAGTCATGACACATTTTCAGCCTCATAACTATATAAATGAAATTACAACCTATAACAGTACTATAACAGTGCATCATGAGCCTTCCGAAGACACCCAACATGACAAACTTTGCATTGGATAGATACCACACAATCATTTTATAAGGATGAATATGGGGTGCAGGGTGTTCCCATGATGTACAGAACATCACAATGAGGAACTGGCCTCTAATGCCCAGATTGTTCAACTTGTATTTCAATGTATTCAAGTACACTGTATAATTCCTTTAGATAACATTTCTTTCCTTAGTGCTTGTGTTTGGCAAACTATTTTCCCCCTTCATGCTGTTTCAGTTAACCTTAAAGTTAATACTGTACACTTTTTTTGCTGCAAGGGAGACTCCAATGCACAATAAAAAGCTATTCTAATCCAGGGGTCGGCAACCTACGGCACGGGTGCCAAAGGTGGCACACGAGCCGATTTTTGATGGCCCGCGGCAGCGGGCTGAGTGGCTCAGCCCACCGCCGCTCTGGGGTTCTGGCTGCTGCCCCGTTGTCAGCTGGGGTCCCGGCTGCCGGCCCCACTCAGCGCCCACTGCTGGCCTGGGGACCCCCAAAGAACCCCAGGCTGGCAGCAGGCTGAGCGGGGCTGGCGGCTGAGACCCTGGCTGGCAGGAGCCAGCGGCCGGAACCCCAGAGTGGCAGCGGGCTGAACCGCTCAGCCCGCTGCCGGTCTGGGGTTCCATTCACTCAGCCGGCAGCGGGCTGAGCGGGGCCGGCGTGGTGCTGAGTGGCTCAGTCCGCTGCCAGTCTGGGGTGCTGGCAGCACTCAGCCTCCTGCCGGCCTGGGTGAGCAGAACCCCAGGCTAGTAGCAGGCTGAGGGGGACCGGCAGCCGGGATCCCGGCTGGCAGGAGCTGGCGGACGGAACCCCAGACCGGCAGTGGGCTGAGTGGCTCGACCGACGTCCCGGCCACCGTCCCCGCTCAGCCCGCTGCCGGCCTGGGTGAATGGAACCCCAGACCGGCAGCGGGCTGAGTGGGGCCAGCGGCCGGGACCTCAGACCGGCAGCAGACTGAGCCGCTCAGCCCGCTGCCGGTCTGAGGTCCCGGCCACCGGCCCCGCTCAGCCCAGACCGGCAGCGGGCTGAGCAGGGCCTGGGATCCTTGTCTGGGGTTCCAGCCACCAGCCCCGCTCAGCCCGCTCCCGGTCTGGGGTTCCATCTGCCAGGTCCTGCCAGCCGGGATCCCAGCTGCCAGCCCCCCTCAGCCCGCTACCAGCCTGGGGTTCTGCTCACCCAGGCCGGCAGGAGGCTGAGCAGGGCCGGTGGCTGGGACGCCGACTGGCAAGGGGCCGGCAGCCGGAACCCCAGACCGGCAGCAGGCTGAGCCACTCAGCCCCCCGCCAGCCCCGCTCAGCCCGCCACTGGCCCGCTCAGCCCGCTGCCGGCTGAGTGAATGGAACCCCAGACTGGCAGCAGGCTGAGCGGGGCTGGAACCCCAGACAAGGATCCCAGGCAAGGATCACACTAAATTGTTAAGATCTGCATTTTAATTTTATTTTAAATGAAGCTTCTTAAATATTTTAAAAACCTTATTTACTTTAAATACAATAGTTTATTTATAGAATATAAACAGAGAGAGAGACCTTCTACGAATGTTAAAATGTATTACTGGCACGGGAAACCTTAAATTACAGTGAACTTGGCCCACCACTTCTGAAAGGTTGCCGACCCGTTCTAATCACTGCCTCTAATTACAAAGAAGAATAAGCCACAGTACAGTCCTCTTCCCATTAATTCAATGGCAAAACTCCCATTGACTTCAAAGGGAACAGGATTGTGCCCAAAAAGAAAACAAGGTGTCTTATATTAATAACAAAAATAAGCAACAATTTGATGATACAAAGTACAATTGAAAGAATTGGTATTCCCATTAGGAAGTGTTCAGATACCACAGTAGTAGGATATTTTATAAAAACTTCTATAGATGGTGCTGAAAAATCAGACAGTTTCAGAGTTGTATGGTAAATGAAATAATTTTTAAAAAATCAATTTTTATTGTAATGTTATTAATTTACACCAACTGTTAAATTAATCACAGCATTTCTGTAATATAGAACTTACCCAACAGCAACTTGGAAACTATCTGCCTTTCAATACTTTCTCATGGGAAAGCTGTTCCTTTTAGACCGATCATACATTGCACTATCAATAAGGGCTGCTGCTAGGAAGGACCACTAAAAATTATAATCTCCGCTTTCAGGCTGTTGTTTCACTGAGTATGGTATTGAAACATTGGTAGCTGTTTCTAGAAACTTTTAAACTTTTCATATATATCTATCTTACTGTAAATATGTTTATCCAAGGGCCTAGTTCTGCAGATACCCTATGCACAGAACTCCCTTTGACTTCAATGACAGTTCTGCATGTCGAGCGCTGACAGGATCAGGCCCTTTAATCTTTATACACTAACAATCAATTATGTCAGTAGTTTTTAAGATCAAACCCTTTTACCTCTGTCCTTCAGTTTCCTTATCTGTAAAATGGGGTTAATAATAATGCCTTGCTGTGGTGCTGCCTAGTTCAGAAGTGAGAATTAGTTAATTACAGTATGTACACAGCTTTGAAAATGTAAAGGATTAAGTTCAGAGTATTTTATTTTTGTTAATTTAACATCATCATCATCATCATCGTTTAATAAACTGCATCTTCTACAGGCAGAAGAGCAGATCCCTCAACTTCTTCAACCTGAAACTCCATAACTTCCAAGAGCTGCCATGTTTGGGTCCGTAATTTTCAAGGCACTCTATTTTCCTTTACATAGTGATGCAGTTTTCAATCAACACTTTTCTAGAGGCTGCCTTTAAAAAAAAAAAAAAGAAAAAAAAAAAGTCTTCCTTGTGATCCTTCTCCCATCAAGTCATGTCTCAGTTTCTATCTCACAGCTATGGTTTGTCAATTTTAGATTCAGAAGTTTCATATTTGATGCTTTTCAGAACCTGTCATTCCACATCAATAATTTTCTAATAGGTCTTTTATTCTGTTCTTTATCTTTGGGAGAGAATAGGACATCTTCTAAGAACTTTGAGGTTAGCAGAGATAGTCCCATTAATTGTGACATTGATGGTATTTGCTGAGTTTTGAGGCAGTCCAGTTTCTCATTTATTGTAATTTTTAGGCATTTTTGTTTTGTTTCATTCTTTCCTCTCTTTTGGTTAAGAATTTCCATTAAGCAGTAATTTACCTCAGATTTTCCACCGTAATGGGCCAGGAGCTCCTTTGGTTTGATGCCCACCCCTGTTCAGAGGGTCAGGACAAGATATATGCACACTTAAGTCCCACAGTCAAAACGGGGCTTATGGCTTAAGCCTTTAGTTAGCCCTCTGTTTAGGCTGCATTTTAACCCCCCAAAAACCCCTCTTCTATTTTGGAAGTTTACCCTTCATCCATTTTTTGTTGTGGGACATTAAAAGGATTACCTACCTACTAGAGAAAATGAGAGGACAACACAGAATATCAAGAAAACAGTAACAGAGATTGAGTGAAAAGAACTTTTTTCTTTTTTTTTAAATCAAGTGTTGCTTCCTTTCTCGCTGTTTAACAAGTTCTGTCTAGCATCTTGATAATTCTTTCTACAAGCATAACAAAACCAAGCAAGATTAATCTTACTGTGATAAATTTCCTCTTTCAGCTGCTTCTAAGTTTCCATTTTATGCTGTTAGATTTTTGTAAATAGTACAATTTGAGTCAAAAGTGTTAGCTATAGGAATAATATCAGAGGGGTAGCCGTGTTAGTCTGGATCTGTAAAAGCAGCAAAGAATCCTGTGGCACCTTATAGACTAACAGAGGTTTTGCAGCATGAGCTTTCGTGGGTGAATACCCACTTCTTCGGATGCAATGGACAGTAATGGGAAATTATATGATCTTTATTCTAAAAGCATTGAGAATACTTCAGACAGACTTCAGTATCAGAAGAAGGGACTTGGACTACTTGGACTATTATTTCTTATCTTTAATCACTGTGGGAGCAAAACCTTATTCAAGGGGGTAGTCCTCTCTTACACAAGTAAACCCATTGCATCTCTACTCACATGACATGTCACTCACTCATTTGCAGGATCAGGTCCTATGTACTAACTCCACTGAACCCAATGTGAGTTTTATCATTAACTTGAAGGGGACCAATACATCCCACTGAATATATATGTTCCACATCTTCAGTAAACTGGAATTATTTGATTTTAAATTATTTTTGTATTTCAGTTACTCACATGATTTAATAACAGTCATGCAAACACTTCATGGTCTCATATGTTACTCTTGTTATTGTTAAAAATAAGAAAAAATGTTTTATTTCAACTCACCAGTTGCGTTAAAGGACCCCTCTATATAATGTCTATATAAACAAGGAACTTATATATATATATATACACACACACACATATATATATATATATACATACACACACACACATATATATATATATATATATATATATATATATACACACACAATTTTTTTTTAAGTAGCACTGTATGCTAGATTCCAAACAGGAAAGTCTTAGCCCATCATTATCTGTCGTTTTCTTATTTCTTCATCAGTACTTGAACTATACACCCCTACTGTCACTTCCTCTGTCTGGCTTATTTACTGGCATTCTTATGCTGTAAATATGCATCATACTTAATCTAAATTGTAAAAACATTTACAGAATTTCATGTTTGCTGGTTGTCTTGGTAATTTCAGGTGTGCTTGCATCTTTCATTTAGTCAATATAGCGACGTAAAAGAACTGTATGGAAAATCTGAGGTAAACACAATAGCTCAGGTTTAAGAAATCAAACATCTTTTAAGTGCTGTTTTTGCTTGTCATGTAATGTATGGATAAGAAGCTGTTTCATTTAAAATAGTAAAACATATCTCTTGACCTTTGAGAACATAAAAATTAGGTCTGTCAAGCAATTAAAAAGCGTGATTTTGATTTTTAAAAATTGCACGATTAAAAAAATTAAGCAATAATAGAATATAATTTATTTAAATATTTTTGGATGTTTTCTACATTTTGAAATATATTGATTTCAGTTACCACACAGAATACAAAGTGCACAGTGCTCACTTTATATTTATTTTTATTACAAATATTTGCAGTGTAAAAAACAAAGAAATAGAATTTTTCAATTCACCTAATACAAGTACTGTAGTACAATCTCTTTATCATGAAAGTTGAACTTACAAATGTAGAATTATGTAAAAAAAACCTGCATTAAAAAATAAAACAATGTCAAACTTTAGCGCCTACAAGTCCATTCAGTCCTATTTCCTGTTCAGCCAATTGCTCAAACAAGTTTGTTTACATTTGCAGAAAATAATGCTGCTCACTTCTTGTTCACGTCACTTGAAAGTGAGAACAGATGTTCGCATGGCACTATTGTAGCCAGCATCACAAGATATTTACATGCCAGATGTGCTAAAGATTCATATGTCCCTTCATGCTTCAACCACCATTCCAGGGGATATGTGACCATGCTGATGACGGGTTCTGCTCGATAACAATCCAAAGCAGTGTGGACCGACGCACGTTCATTTTCATCATCTGAGTCAGATGCCACCAGAAGGTTGATTTTCTTTTTTGGTGGTTAGGGCTCTGTAGTTTCCGCATCGGAATGTTGCTATTTTAAGACTTTTGAAAGCAAACTCCACACTTCATCCCTCTCAGATTTTGGAAGGCACTTCAGATTCTTAAACCTTGGGTCGAGTGCTGTAGCTATCTTTAGAAATCTCACATTGGTACCTTCTTTGCGTTTTGTGTTCTTAAAATGAACATGTGTTGAGTCATCATCCGAGACTACTATAACAGGAAATATATGAACATAAGAATGGCCCTACTGGGTCAGATCAAAGGTCCTTCTATCCCAGTATCCTGTTGTCCGACAGTGCCAGGTGCCCCAGAGGGAATGAAAAGAACAGGTAATCATCAAGTGATCCATCCCCTGTCGCTCATTCTGAGCTTCTGGTAGAATGCATGTAAAAATAGAGCTGGAGACATACAATTCTCCCCCAAGGAGTTCAGTCACCAATGTAATTAACACATTATTTTTTGAATGAGCGTCATCAGCATGGAAGCATGTCCTCTGGAATGGTGGCCGAAGCATGAAGGGGCATACGAATGTTTAGCATATCTGGCACATAAATACCTTGCAATGCCAGCTACAAAAATCCCATGCGAATGCCTGTTTTCACTTTCTGGTGACATTGTAAATAAGAATGTGAGTTAGAATGGGAGTTCTATGATCTCAAGCATACGATATACAAGAAATAGATTCTCTTAATTTAAACATTTAAAGGGGCCTCATTTTCAGAGGGTGAATGCTCAGCACTTTGATTATGCAGCTCCTTTAAGGGGTCTCAGGTTGGGCACTCAAATACTTGGTGACACCAAAAATCATTAGTCACTTCTTAAAATCTTGTCTTAAAAAATATGTCACACACAAATAATCCAGAAAATACTTAGGAGCCAAACTGATGAACATCTCAATTTATAACAGTGTAAAAATATGATTCACTGTGTTAGTACAACTGAAATCAATATTCTCTGTATTTTTATACCTAAAAACTAAACAGTGTCAGTTTTAATATGCAGGAGATTATATGTATCCTTTCATTTATATGTTTGGTTGAGACCAGACAAAACCAGGAAGAGGATAAAATAACAGAAGGAAGTGGCCTAAGATATAAAAACTTTCAGGTCTGCATAGCAGAATTTACCACTAAAAACTAATGTTGGCAAGCTGCCATATCTCAGATAAAAACAGCACTGTAATGTCAAAAGTTTAAAATAGGTGTAATGTACAAAATTAAAATAGATACATTGGAAAATACTATTATGCTTTACATAGTCAGGCAAACATTTTATTTTCAAGTTTCCGTTTTTTAACATGCATCTTTATGAACTTAGTTATAGTTTCATTACCAAAATTCTCAGCAAGTTGCACAGGTGTTAAATCTCCCAGGGGGCTTTCCACATCAGCTGCAGCATTCAGCAATAAATAGCAAATTCCCAAGTACCCTAGATGAAACAAAGATGGTGAAGAGGATTTTGGAGTCCAAAGACTTCTGTTAATATCACACCTATATTTCTTTTATTTTGTGGAAAAACAAAATTAGTTCACCTATTTTAAATATCTATTTAAATTTAAATGCACTATTTTAATTCCCAAAACAATCTAAGAAAACATACGTGATTTCCAAGAATATTGTTTTAACAATAAATTTGCACAGAATACCATATCTCCATTTACTGGAGTATAAATGAAAAACAATACCAGAATTTTAGGAGATTCTGGGAAAGTGGTTTTTTGTTTTGTTTTTTGTTTTAATAATAAAAACTCAGAACATTTTACCAGAATTGGTCAACCTGCTTTTGTTAAAAACATATAATAAAGATTAACAGGTCTAACATCATATGCTAGCAGCACAATCAAAATGGAAAGACATTTCAAACATGCTGTGATGAATAAGGGAATGACACATTTTCTGAATGTGTACATCATAAAAACAAAAATGTAGTAAGTCCAGTTATAAAAATCTGCAGTTGACTAACAATTCTTCAATAAACAGAAAATCAAACAGTCTCCTCCGCACACAGGAAAAACCTTTTGCAACCTGCCTGATACATAACTTTTTTCTTCTTCACAGACTAATCCTTCCATAAAATATTCTTTAGACATTCCTTTGTGTATCCTTATGTTCACAATGTCTTGGTCTATCCTGCAAACTTTTGCAAGCCAAGATTTGCAGAGAACAGTTTCCTGATATGGCTTTTTTTCCTAGCCAGTAATATTCCCATGGAATATTATGCCATATTTTGTACAAACTGCTCCCCCGTCCCTTTTCAAAACATGGTTGTATTTCACTCAGATTTAGCAGAGCTGAGATACATATATTTTAAAATAGACAAAGAGTTCCTAATCACTTAAGCAATCATTTGATTCCTTAACTACAAGTACTGAAAGGTCAACTGAAAAGGTAAAAATAAAAATTAAAAAATCCAATCACATTCTTTGCCGTTTTTACATTATAAAGCCACATATATTGGGGTTTAAAAATAGAGTCCTCTTAGAAGTCTAAACTTCTGACAGCGACCATAGAAAATATGATGTGTGAGAAAGTTTACCATAGACAATAGCAAGATGTAGTGCAGTAGCTCCATCACACTGGGGATTTGGGAAATTCACATTAATTCCAGGATAATGCAGCAGCAAAGATACAAGGTGCATTTTTCCAGTATTCACTGCAGCATGGAGTGGTGTGTTTCCATTTTCTGCTGCGTGGTTTACATCAGGTATGGGAAGTCCCTAGAACAAAAAATAAGCAGGAAAACATTTTTGAGCTGAACAACCAAAACAGATTTAGAATGAGAAAAGCAGCTATATTTCAGACCATAGAACAACTCCTCCATATTCTGTATTAATAAAATATAAAGCCTTTTATCTCTGGGTAACAGGCTCAGATGTGTTCCAAACCTGTAGTGATCAAAAGTCATTACACCCATCTGATGGCTGCTACCTGCGTGGAATTACTCAGTGATTTTTAGTCCCCTTCTTAGTAGAGGCATCAAGCTTAATTCAATAGTCAGCTCTAAGGGGAACTCTTGTTCTCTCTAGGTTCTTTTACAGTGTCTGTCACCAAGGTGTTTGAGAAACATCTAGCCTCAGAAGGTAGGCTCAGAACTGAATGGACATGAAGACTGAAGTACCCTCTTGAGGTGGGCTTCCAAATAGATTGGAGGCATCATCAGCATAATAATGTGGGAAAACTTGCACTACTTCTGTAGCTCTTCTGTGGACAAATTATGCGTACAATAGCACTTAGGGGGCCTGGCCCAATCAGGACCCCATTGTGCTAGAAGTTATTCAAAGATCAAGTAAGAGACAGTCCCTGACCTGAATAGCTTACAATCTAAACAAACAGGGCATCAATTTTCTTTGCAACCAGTCTTTCGCTTCATGAGCAAATTCACTTACTGTGTATTTTTTTAAATGAAAATTAACAACAATATTTTGGGCCTGCTGAGATCATCTTTCAGAAACTACTATTGCCAAAGAAAAACAACAGTTTATGTATGATGCCACAAAGTTCGATAGCCAGAGCTGGTGCCAAATTTGTCCCCAAACTGGGAAAGTCCAAGAAGCACATAGAGCATTTCCAAGACCTGTCAGCTTCTGCTCATTAAGATAACGACCATAACTTAATGTAGGACTTCACAACCCCACTCCTCAGCTCTGGAGTCAATTTCTTCCCCCCCCCCCACCCCCCCAGTCTGCTAATAATCAACACCTGTGTTTAATTTTCCATTTCTTTTCTTTAAATGCACCCCTCACTGACATGGGAACAAGGCAAATTAAGTAACACTTCTATATTTTTAAACTATTATTGTTCCAGGTAACAGCTAAATGTAACTGAAAGAAGAGAGAGCAAAAAGTTATTTTTCTCTGTTTTAGCTTGTTTATTTATGCATTTGACAGCCCTTTAAGTATAATTAGTTTCCCCTAATTATGTGGTTCTCTTCCATACAAGAGGGGAGTGAACATTTTTAAGAATAGGAAAATATGATTGCAAAATAACAATCACTGGTGGAGTGATTCAAGAGCAGGGCAGAATCGGAGTCTTTTGCACTCAAA
This sequence comes from Platysternon megacephalum, assembly GCA_003942145.1. Lineage (NCBI taxonomy): Eukaryota > Metazoa > Chordata > Testudines > Platysternidae > Platysternon > Platysternon megacephalum. The sequence continues at coordinate 701,388 of QXTE01000200.1, read as the reverse complement.
AAATCAAATTAAGGAGCTCTGGATTATTTTTTTATACCCATGCCCTTTAGCCATACTAATTTGTTATAAACCCTAGAGTTCCTAATTAATACGTTTTATTTTTTTGTATTCAATGTAACTTTTTCAGTCAACTGACCATGTCAAGAAAATAGTCCAGTATCTTTGGTTGGTCATATATAGTGGCTAAAAATATGAGATTTCGATTTTTTTCATCTACTGCACCAAGGTCAAGCTGCTGCTTTATAATAAGATAATGCAAGACATCAGCATATCCCAGCTGGACACTGTGTAGAGCTCTGAGGAAGAAGAAAAAAAATATATGTAACATTTCTTCATAAGGACGATAAAATGATAAAAATAATGTTTGTAATAGGCTGATTACCAATGGTTGTTTACAGTTCTGTATAATTTTCTAATAATTGAGAAAGGCAGTCATTAAAACCATATATAAACAGTCACCAAAAGTCCATTATAAAATAAGCCATTTAAAAAAATAGGAAGTGAGGGCATTTTATAAACTTATGAGGATTTTTAGTGGTTTTCTGTAACTGTGGAAGTCTATGGAGTATGCTATAACTTTGGCCATTGGCCATTGAATTGTTATATATGTCAGTTGTTAAATTCTGACAATGTGCTTAAACTTAAATGTGACAGTGAATTCTCTTATTTTTTGCCATTATTTGTAATTTTATATTTATATAGTCATGGTTGGCCAAAACTTTTAATCACTTCATAATTGGCAACAGGGAAATTGGGTGAAGGGAGAGCTCTTGTTCTAATACGCGCAATCTCTTCTTCATCCCCTCAAGTACTGCCATCTAATTTTATTTTTTTTTTAATCTGAGAGGGACAGATCCAATTTCCCTTCAAGTCAGTGTAATGATTCTCATTGACTTCACTGGGAGTGGGATTATATTCATAATTTTGGTTAAATTCAAAATGGCACTCACAAAACTAATTTGAGCCTTGATTGTGCAGGCAGACCCCTATGCTTGTAAGGCGTCCCATTTAAGTCAACAGATGTGGGGACCACCTGCATGGATCATATTGCAGGACTGAAGCTTTGATTGGTTCCCTTAATACTACCCTGGTTTACTGAAACTGATAGAAGGCTAAATATCTAAACTTCCTTTCCACCATTTATATTGACTGACTTTTTCCATTTCACTCATTTGAGACCGTGTAGTCAGTCTCCATTTTCCTCCCACCAACTTTATATTAAAAAATTGTCCATTTGACCTTGTAGATCTCCTGGACTAGGAAAAATACAGGTGTGTTTGGATTAAAAAGATAGTAAATAATTCAGAGAAACACAACAAGAAAATTTTTGTTTAAATCAGCAGACATGTCATTCAAAATATTTCATTTCTTATTAAACTTTGTAATACACTTTTCCGTACCTTACCCCATCCTTCAATCCCCCCAAAAAGTGAACTTTGGGCCTAAAGTATTTGACAATGTCGTTGTCACGCAGGGGGAGAAAAAAAATCTTCTCTGTGCAAGCTACTTAAAATTTCCCCTCACCCTTCTGTGTGATTTATTGTATTTAAATGTAAATAAATGACAAAATTATCAATTATACTCTCAACCAACAACCTAATAAAAGGATTTTTTCTATTAGACAAGGCACCACCTCATATCAGGAAAAGTTAAAAACATGATTTAATTTATTGTGAATGATATCGCAATAACTATATTAATTTTCAAAAATGACTGAACATTATATTTAAGGCCTGATTTAACTTAATATAAAATCATAAAGAGCTGCTGGAAGGGCGTAACGAGTGGGGTCCTGCAGGGATTGGTTCTGGGTCCAGTTCTATTCAGTATCTTCATCAATGATTTAGATAATAGCATAGAGAGTATACTTATAAAGTTTGCAGACGATACCAAGCTGAGAGGGGTTGCAAGTGCTTTGGAGGATAGGATTAAAATTCAAAATGATTTGGACAAACTGGAGAAATGGTCTGAAGTAAATAGGATGAAATTCAATAAGGACAAATGCAAAAGTACTCCACTTAGGAAGGAACAATTAGTTGCCCACATACAAAATGGGAAATGACTGCCTAGGAAGGAGTACTGTGGAAAGGGATCTGGGGGTCATAGTGGACCACAAGCTAAATATGAGTCAACAGTGTAACGCTGTTGCAAAAAAAGCGAACATCATTCTGGGATGTATTAGCAGGTATGTTGTAAGCAAGACACGAGAAGTAATTCTTTCACTCTACTCCGCTCTGATTAGGCCTCAACTGGAGTATTGTGTCCAGTTGGTCTAGAAAACATGACCTATGAGGGAAAATTGGGTTTGTTTAGTCTGGAAAAGAGAAGACAGAGGGGACATGATAACAGTTTTCAAGTACGTAAAAGGTTATTACAAGGAGGGGGGGGGGGATTTCTTAACCTCTGAGGATAGGACAAGAAGCAGCAGGCTTAAATTTCAGCAAGGGAGGTTTAGGTTGGGCATTAGGAAAAACTTCCTGTCAGGGTGGTTAAGCACTAGAATAAATTGCCTAGGGAGGTTGTGGAATCTCCATCAATGGAGATTTTTAAGAACAGGTTAGATAATGGTCAAGAATGGTCTAGATAATTAGTCCTGCCATGAGTGCAGTAGACTGGAGTAGATGACCTCTCGAGGTCCCTTCCAGTTCTATGATTGACTGCCATTATGGACACCATATTTAAGAGATTTTAAACCAGTATTAAAGCAACAAGAACACAGCTTTGTAATTGTCAAGAAAAAAATAAACTCCACATTAAGATTATTAAAATTAAACTAGCTCTAAAGCATGATCCAAACTGGTTTACAGTTTCTTACTTTAGGCTTCCATTCTGCCAGTATCCAAATTTATATCCCTTTTTAAGCAAGGTTGATGCCAATGGCAATTAAAAATTAATTTCCAAATTCAGGTAACAGCTCATTCATAGAAGAAGTGTTCCTTTCCTATCAGATTTTCAGACTGTTGGGTTGAGCAAAAGGGATAAAATTGTCCTTTAAGTCAATATTTGTCAAGCCTGGAATTTCTGCTAGGAATTGAAGTGAATCTCCTTCTCAGGCAGACCATCAATTGAAGACTGTCAAGTGTACATGGCTAACAAAGGCTCATCAGGTATTTTCACTAATAAAAACATTTTTCATAATAATGATAGTAATAGTAGCCATTTGCAAATAGCAAAATGGAACTGTAGGCTTTAGATATTATTGTCTCAACAGTACAATTTTTAAAAAGGAGACTAAAGCACTTGCTATAAAAGAGATAAAGAGACTCAGACTACAATGGCTGTGTTCTCGATACTAGAATAAGACACATTAGAATGAGTTTAAAATTGAACAAGTGCCAAAAACAGCTTGACAAAGTGCCCATAAAAACCATCCTGAAATGACAACTCCCACAAGCTAGGAGGTTGCTGACACCTGCAAGTAATTTAGCCAAAGGAGAGTGTGATCAGAAGGTACAATTACCAACTACAAATGAATGGCTGAGCATAAAAGGAAAGCGTGAAGTAAGAAGAGTTTTGAAAGTCATGTTCAGCAGTGGTAACAATATAGGTCACAGAGTTTTTGAATTGACCATCAAATTGTAGAGAGGACACAAGCACTAGACTGGAAGGACTTGGAAAGTGCTACAGTCTGTACAAACGCTATCACTCAAAAGCAGCGGGAGGGTGGCATAAGATGAAAGGAGGCTGAACGTTTAACTTATATCGGTCTGCCTTGATTAGTTTTCCTCTCAAGAGCCAGAGAGGAATGTAGGACAGAGAGACAGGCAAGTTTAGCTTATGTAACACCCTCATATTTTCAGCCTAATAGGAAGTTCATCATCCAGAAACTTGGCTCAAAATAAGTGGCTGACGGTGCACAGCAGGCAAGCCTTTAGGAAGATGCTAGAGAGCACTATTAAAAAGTCTGTTTTTACAAATATTGAATATATATATATATATATATATATATGTATGTATCTGATAATTAAAAAAAAACAAACCACCAGACTGACGGGGCGAGGCTTCAAGAAAGATTTTGCAATGAACTGCTTCAGACTGATTAGTCTATGACCTAGACCAGAAATGGTAGCATTTTTTGAATGACACAAAAACAAGCAATTTTCATAACTTGTTTCTTTCACTCTAGGGAATCCTGCTTATGACAAAGATCAGAAACAAGCAATGTTAGTGCTGCTCCAATCCTTGAAGAAGCCACTAGGCAGGAAATTTATCCTTGCGTGCCACCAGTGTGCATACTGGATTTGAAAGGTAGACAAGGCAGACATGTGATAAGGTTGACTCCCGTACTGAGGGGCTGCTGGTCCAGAGAAGATTTTTAAATTGTAAAAAGGCCAGCCTGAGAAATTGTACTTACTCTGGTGAGCAGCTACTCGCACGAGCAGTTTCACAGACCTCAGAACGGACGACTTGTGAGAGTAATTGCTCATCAGAGCAATTAAAGTCTCCACCATCTGGCTCAAAATGAGAGCAAAGTTTCAGATGGTTGGTCAGTGTCATTTGGGGTTTTTGCTCAGTGAGCAACAGATAAGCATGTGTCTTTCAGGATTTTTTTTTCTTTTGTCCTTTGCTCTTGTGAACCCTTTCAATATGTAACTCTTCTAAAGCTCTGTTTCCACTTGTGGGTTTTTTAAGTCTGAGTTAAGAGGTTAAGGAATACATAACAGAATCTTTCAATATTTTTAGATACAATATTGGTAAAAACTTTGCCCTTCTTACAACTCAGAAAATTTAAAAACATTTTATAAGCACTAGACAGGTTGACAATAAGACCTCAAATTTCCCCCCTCAAAGGCCACATGCAAATTATTCTTTTAAAATTGGTTTTGTGCCCATTTGCTCTTTATAATGCAAAAAGAACTGAAGAGATTTTTTTTCTCTTTGCTTGTTTATTCATCTTAGAAGTATCCAGAAAGTCACATCTAGCTTTCCCTACTTTTGCTGTAGGACTTTGTAGTGATCTCAGATGTTGATTAGGCAAGCTCTGTCAATGCCTAACTGAAGAAGTTGGAGGATTGAATCTTTAGTAAAGGTGGCCTCTCTCACAAGTGCTTATTGGACTTTAGAGTTAAAGTTTTATATACTTACATTAATTTTCCCTTTTCTCAGTTGCTTAGCTGTGTCTGACTGATAGAATTTTGACATCAGGAGGCCAGAGTTCCATATCATATAAAAATCTGAATTTATTTAAAAAACAAAACAAAAACGCACCAGCTTTCAGGCTCTCTTTATGGCTCAGTGAAGAAGAAAAAAAAATCCCTTCAACTTCTTTTGCAGGTGATTTGTAAAGAACAATCCTGCTATAATTGCACTAGAAACAACCTGGGAATGGCCAGTGTGTTTTTGGAGACTTTAGATCATATGTCAAATATGAGCTCCTTCTGCTGCTTTAAAGGCAGCATTTTGTTAACCATGGCTTTTCCACAAAAGAGAAACAGTGAATGTAATGCATCATGTTTGACTCGCACATGACTTTGCCTCCAAAGCAGTGTACATTCCTGCAGCCATAGCTGAAATGATGCTAAATGGCACAAAAAGGAGCAAAGGACAGAAAGCTTGACTTTTGCAACTCAAAGACTCATGAAGGAAAGAGAACGATTCAAACTTTTAAAAGTTACAGTAGACAAAAAAGCTGGATTTCACTAACATTACAGCTCTATGAAAATATGACTATATGCATATATAAAAATGGCAAAGTTGTGACTTTACTATATGCTTTGTTAGGAAATTTCTGTATTCAGTTTTTCCTTTCCTTTGCTGCTTTGTTTCAGTAGCCTTCTCCCTCACTCAGTATCCATTTAAAAAAAAAAAACAAAAGTTTTAGTTGTAAATGTGAATTTTGTGCTCGAGAAGGGTGCCATGATTGCCCTGGAGACCAAAGTCCCATTTTTCTACAGAATAAATATAGCACATAGAACAGCAGCAACATATTTTCCTCAGAGTGTCCTCCAATCTGCAGAAGTTATGACATTCCTCACCAAAGCCAGGAAGGTAGTTCGTTCTCCATGTCTGGTCAATCCTGGTGTAATTTAGTAATAAAATTGTAGTGATGACGTCAGGTGGCTTTGTCAATTAGTAGTAATTGTGGTGGTAGCTTTCCATTTCCACTTGATGTTGAAATCATGATCTTGAATTAATATAAATTTTACAACAGAAATTGTGTAAGATTGAGGAAAAGATGGAGAGGAGGGAGTAAACTTGTTAGTTCAAGTATCTTAATCAGCAAACATGGAAATGTAATTTTGGAATATCTGGTAAAGTGACTAGGTATTCAAAATTACCTTGATCCTGAAAGTCATTCAGCAAGAGGAACAGAAGTTAAAGTCAAGATGCTAAGTGGTGAGTGGTTTGGGGAATACAGAAGAGCCACATTAAGCATGGCAGAGAAAGGCTCAGAGCATCCCTTCCTTATATGCATGCAGAGGAGATCCTTCATGTGAGGATTTCTTCCTGTATGTTTAGATGGGAGAGGTGCTATCTCTAAGAGAGCCAGCACCGGACAATCCAATAGGGTCTCTTCTGTAGCCCCCAACCTCCACCTCTCAAGGAAAGTTTCACTTAATGGAGTTTTGCAGCATTTCTGGTCCTTTGGGAGTCATTAGAGATTGATCTGGGTCTTTTTTTTGGGGGGGGGGGGGGGGGGGACAAAAAAACCAACAACACACCACACCCTCCTCATTTTTTGAGACCAAGGACAGAAAAAAAAGTGGTAGGACCCAGCATATTATGTGAGGCTGCTATCCTTAGCAGATAGGGTCACTGAGGTAGCTCTGCTTCTACAATTTATCCCAAGCCCTGTAAATCCTGACTGCAGCCCTGTTAAGGCCAGACGTAAGAAGGCATATTCTCTCCTTCTTCCACATGCAGATTTCCTACTCCTTTTAATGGAAGTCATGCACATGGACTGACTGAAACTATAGTTTTGGCCTCTAACTATCACTCCAAATGAAAAGGGCTGTCTTATGTTTCAGCCTTTGTAACTTAGACAAAGCTACTCCCATGGTACCATATGGGCTCTTGTTAAGAGTAGCGTGAGATTAAGAGTCATGTTCCAATGCAATGGTGCACCATCCTAGCCCTAACATGCAATTTCTTACATACTACTTTTTTTTAAATCCATAGTTGAACTTGGGTATTATGTAAAGATTATGCGAATTTAGACCTAGTCAGTTGGGAAATATCCTGGATTTGGATAAATCATTATTGGTGTATTACAACTGCTTATCACCTATGAGTAAGGAATGGATATAAAAAAAAGAAATATAAAGTATGAACTCAGCAAAATCTGTTGTGTAAGTTCTGGTCTGGATTCCATCTCTCAAAGAAACCAAACTTGTATGGTAAGACACTGCTTCTCTTATGAACTGGTTTACATATTCTTCAGAACAAGATCTTCATATTTGCGTACTGAGGATTCTCCCTTCTCCCCATACAATTCTCATTGTGGAAGGGACACTTGAGATTTACTCCCCACTTTAAAAGTAGAGAGAACAGCAGCATCTTGATCTTATTTGTATACCAGCCACAGTGCCGCTATGACCTGTGTTTTGTAAGATGGTTAGGTACTATGGTAACAGGCTATCTTACATTAAATTACAATCTATTACACTGCCGTTTATAAAATCAGAAAACAAAAAACAAGCAATTTATTTTTCAAAACACTTTTATTTCTTTTTTAAACAATTTGATAAAACCATTCATTGGCATTTAGAGTTCAACTGTAAACAATCACAATAAGTTGTTATTGTGTATTTAACTTTATACATTTTTACACAAAATCGCAGTAACAATCCATAGGAGTAAGTTAAATTCAGCATATTTGAGAATGGATTTGGCTACTGAAACACTGTACAGGAAAAATCTGTGCGGTCAGGTAAGTAAAATTATTCAAAAGCTTGATGTTTAACTCCCTCCTGTGGTGTAAGTAAGCAGCATCATAATTCATCAGCTTCTATAAGTGTATATAGTGCTAGTGCTATATATTAAAAAGCCTGCTTTCACTCAGAACAAAATTTCAAGTTAACTACAGAAACTCCTCGCTCATGAGTTAGAGTATTATATAAGAGAGTTTCAAATAGACAAAGTTATTGTAAACATCTTTCCTTACACCAAATGGGTATGCCACATTTAGATACATTTGTAGTCCTTTTGGGCTGACACACTCTAGGAGACCTTCTCAATTCTTTATGTTGCAGTAAGAGTTTTAAAGAATGACCAAAAAGAGTAGCTAGTTGTTTTGTGTGCAAAAGCCTATAGTAAGAGTTTTAGCATTTACAGCCAAGACAATTCACATTACCATGCATATAAGCATTGAAAACTAAATTGTTACCCACCATTTGGGGATGGATTCTCTGTCAATTGAAGCCAGTGGCAAGGCTCCCACTGACTTCAGTGGTGAAGATCAGGCACTAGCTAATCTAGAGTGAGTTGGTTTTAAAGAGAGACTGTCAACTTCAAAAATTACTTGTCATAACAGTAGGTGGTAAATACTCAAGATGACTATAACCAAAAGATTAGAGAACAAAGTTATTTGTTTCAGTTTGTTAACTTTAAGTCAGTTTCCCAGTCTGTATGGGTCTTCCACACACCAGAGAAACATGACTTTTTTTTTTTTTTAAAGTAGTAACAAAAATGGGCACAGTTATACAGTCTCTGATACCATTCCTGAAAGTCCCTTAGATCACTTTTTGAAATGGTTTAGGTTTCAAATTAACAGTATCACTTTAATGAACAGCTGAACCCGGGTCTTAATACTGCATCCTGTGGACATCCAAAACTCCCCTTGATGTCAATGGGAGTTTTGGTTGCACAAGCACTGCAGGACCAGCCTCAAAACACATACCAATCCAAAATCAACCAAAAAAAGAATCAAGGACTGAAATTTAGAGCATGATGTTCAAACAATCACTTTCAGGCTATTATTCTGACATTTGGGTGTCAAAATGAGTAGCCACATGTCCTTAATGTATTTAACATGAAAAAAATTTTATCAGTAAATATGAATGGGTCAGAGAAAACCTCCTCTGAATTTTCATAAGTGGACCTCTGAATCATTTATTTGGGGAAGTGTATCATGTATTTTTACATGAGAAATCATAGATTTTAGTCTAATTTCAAGAGAGGTTCACCACATTAAAGATTAGTAAGTAGAACTTATTTTTAAAGTTACTTTGTCTAAAGGCTTCAACATCTTTCAAGTATTATAGAAAAAAGATCAAGCCAATGTTATAAAACATGCCTCATTTAACACAATCATTATGAAAAAGGATTGCAACCAGGTTTATTCAGACAGTTCAATATAACTCTTAAAAACTCATGACAGAGTATCTTACCAAGAAACCCAAGCAGCATAAGTTAACATGGTTATTTTGGTTACTAGCTGCAGGCCTTGATAGATTTGATGCCATAAGTATCTGACAACATAAATAAGATTACAATTCACAATCACAATAAAACGAGTGGGGATTTGGACTGTCAGGTAAATGTTTTTCAAAGCAGCTGGTTTAGAGAAAAAAAGCAAACAAAATTAACTTACCACTGAGGTGGTATATCTGATAAGACTAATAGGTAAACTCCGATAAGCTCTCATGACAGATGTCAGTGTTCATTCACTGTCAAAATTTGTTACGATAACCAAATATAGAGGAGCCTATCCAAAACAGAAGAGGGTAGCGATGTGGGCAGGAAGGAAGTATACAGGACCAAACCATTTTCTCTGCTAAACTGGTAAAAGTATGAGAAAGAGGCTAAGGATCTGCTCCTATGAAAAAAGTCCACGTTTTTTCCAGCACACAACATAAAAAGTTCAGTCGAAGCACTTATGTTCCTCAAAACTCAGAAAATAAGCCACAACAAGCAGTTCCCACAATATGTTGCAGTTATTCCTTGCCTGGGCCCATAAAGTTTCCTTGTGAGGTATACATGTAATTTACATGAATGCCAGTACCTACTAGCCTTGATATTTAGTACAGTTTCTACTGCTTTTTGAAGTTTAACACTAAAGGGCCAAGACAGTTTACACAGCATTCAAACACACAGCTGCGGTTTTGCCTATACACATACAGTTCTCCGCAGGCACATAAAAAAGGCTTGAGGCATTATTCAATATTTGTTTTAAACATACTTAAAGTGATCTTTAAAAAGAGCAGTGCAGTATTTGCTTAAGTTCCACTTCAGTCAAGAAACGTGTTTATAAAAAGTTACTAGATAATTCTCAATACTAGATTTTTTATTTTCTTACCTTTCTTTAACCACTTCGTTTGTTTGCTTTGTAGTAGCAGAAACAGAACTCTTGATATGTAGTTCAGGAACGAGCTTGGTACTGACCAATGCCTTATAAAACTGAATTTTAAAAGCATTAAGTTGTTTAGTAACTAGTCTTATATTTTACTTTGATGTTTTAAATACTTCTGACTGACATCCATAACTTAGCAAGCAAAAAATTGGAAGTATTTAAAAAAAAAAAAAAGCCATCTTCTAGTCTTTCGAAATTACCCACCCCACTAAAATATATTCTTTCCTAGTACAACAGATTCCTTAGGACAGCCTCAACCCTAGAGAAGCATTCACTGTGAAAACTGATTCCTACATCAGATTTACTGAGGCCATGAAACTCCCTGAAAACCGATTCAATGCTTTTAGTCCAGACATTTTCCCTTTTTTTGAGATGAGACCATCACATCAGGTATAGTGGAAAAAAATTAATGGTGTACACATACTGTACACAGTAGCCATGTGTATAAATATTACACATCTATGAAAGACTACCTCCCCTTTGGTTTACAATTCTCCCTCCCAGGGGGAAGACACTGACATTTCTGTGTTGCTGTCTCTGCCAGATAATTCTAGTAGTACAAGAATACTGCTTTCGATTTATGCTTCTCCAGCCTTGAAGTGCAGTGTACGTATGGCATGTGAAATGCTACCACACTAAACCATCCTTTATTTCAGTCTCAGATGGAATGTTTAATTTACCTTTTAGGTTTACAATAAATCAAATTCAAGGCATGTTAATTTATTAGAATGGATTTAATCCACTCAGAATTAACACTCTTTAAACGTTGTTAAAAGATTACATAGAGACGACAAACGACAATTCAATCACCTTTCTGTGTCTAGTATCAGGGGGTAGCCGTGTTAGTCTGTAGCCACAAAAACAACAAGGAGTCCGGTGGCGCCTTAAAGACTAACAGATTTATTTGGGCATAAGCTTTTGTGGGTGTGGACTACATCCACCCTGATTGAATTGACCCTGTCAACACTGGTTCTCCACTTGTGAGGTAACTCCCTTCTCTTCATGTGTCAGTATAATAATGCCTGCATCTGTAATTTTCACTCCATGCATCTGAAGAAGTGGGTTTTTTACCCACAAAAGCTTATGCCCAAATAAATCTGTTAGTCTTTAAGGTGCCACCGGACTCCTTGTTGTTTTTGTGGCTACAGACTAACACGGCTACCCCCTGATACTAGACACAGAAAGGTGATTGAATTGTCGTTTGTCGTCTCTATGTAATCTTTTAACAACGTTTAAAGAGTGTTAATTCTGAGTGGATTAAATCCATTCTAATAAATTAACATGCCTTGAATTTGATTTATTGTAAACCTAAAAGGTAAATTAAACATTCCATCTGAGACTGAAATAAAGGATGGTTTAGTGTGGTAGCATTTCACATGCCATACGTACACTGCACTTCAAGGCTGGAGAAGCATAAATCGAAAGCAGTATTCTTGTACTACTAGAATTATCTGGCAGAGACAGCAACACAGAAATGTCAGTGTCTTCCCCCTGGGAGGGAGAATTGTAAACCAAAGGGGAGGTAGTCTTTCATAGATGTGTAATATTTATACACATGGCTACTGTGTACAGTATGTGTACACCATTAATTTTTTTCCACTATACCTGATGTGATGGTCTCATCTCAAAAAAAGGGAAAATGTCTGGACTAAAAGCATTGAATCGGTTTTCAGGGAGTTTCATGGCCTCAGTAAATCTGATGTAGGAATCAGTTTTCACANCGACAATTCAATCACCTTTCTGTGTCTAGTATCAGGGGGTAGCCGTGTTAGTCTGTAGCCACAAAAACAACAAGGAGTCCGGTGGCACCTTAAAGACTAACAGATTTATTTGGGCATAAGCTTTTGTGGGTGTGGACTACATCCACCCTGATTGAATTGACCCTGTCAACACTGGTTCTCCACTTGTGAGGTAACTCCCTTCTCTTCATGTGTCAGTATAATAATGCCTGCATCTGTAATTTTCACTCCATGCATCTGAAGAAGTGGGTTTTTTACCCACAAAAGCTTATGCCCAAATAAATCTGTTAGTCTTTAAGGTGCCACCGGACTCCTTGTTGTTTCTGTGTCTAGTTATTGCAGACTGTTTAACCTGATCCCATGATCATGGCTGAAAGCCACACACTCAGGGAAGTTAATAGTCTTGTCATGGCGAAACATCTATATGATCAGGTCTGTAGTATACAATATTCAATCATACCAGAAGTCCCTTCATAGAACAACAACTTGTTTGCAATCTTCAAAAGGAATGTTATAAGCCACCAGCACCCTACAATAGGCTTATGTAAAAACATTCTAGTCAGGCTGTTTTTGCTAGGTTTGTCTTTATGATGTTTAAAAAAAAGTGGGGGAGGGAATCTATTTCTTACACCTTCATTTGCTCCTCCTTATTCCTGGACATTTTGTGTACATCAAAATCATCTCTAAAAGTAACTCTGTTACAAAAAAGAAGAGGAATGATTAAGTAAGAAACATGCAGCCGGAAAAGATAAACTAAGGGACAAAGTGTTCAGCCTGGCCTTACAAGCATAAATAATTGGAGTACAATTTTTGTGCAAATGAGTACATTGTTCTTAGATGTCCATGCAACAATAAATGCAGATACAAACCTGGAACTGAGTGCAAAAAATGGAGACCAACCTTTGAAACACTTAATGTATAGGAAAAGAGATCCTAATTCTTTGCCCGTATCCACAGCTTTAAAAATAAGAAAACCTTATGTCACCTGCCCCAGAAAAGCAGCAGAGAACATAATTTCTAAATTAACAATTTTCATCCTTTCCCATTATAGATCAGTAGCTTCTGATAATTTAATCTACAACTCAGTATTTGACTTTTTAGAGAACTGTCAGATTTCTAATGCTATTGACTGTGTATTCTCACCACGCAGAACTAACTCTGAGCTTTTACTAAAAACAACAAAGTGGACATGAGTTATATAACACATAATGGTTCCATTACAGTCTATGGGACAAAGTCTAATTTTTGCCCAAGAGAGCAACAGCTCCTTCACAGCTGTTTACTATTTATAATGTATGACTACTTTGACATCTCTGCTGGTTATGTAACTGGCACACATGTGATCTAAGGTCTAAAACTACATATGTAGTTTTAAAGTGCACATGAAATAAAATTATTTTCTAAATTTAGAAATATTTTTAATCTCTTCCTTCTACTGCAACACATAGAAGTCAGTCCATATTTGGGACTCAAAGCAAATAAAAGGCTACTTCTGAAAGCAACAAAAGAGAAATTTTTCTTCGCTCCTAGAAGCCTAAAGGTGTATTGAGTTATTTTCAAAATTTTGTAAATCATAATAACCTGGGGCATTGAAATCAATAGGACTACTCATATGAATAAGGGTTTGTGGAATCAGTTCCTAAGGGCCAAATTCTCCAATGCAATGTAGCTAATTTGCAGAGAATTGTTGGCATAAGCTTGTCCAAAGGAGAGTTTAATGGGCTTAGGAAGGATCATCTCAGGGTAAGGATGACCTTTCAGTGTTGCAGAGGCACTGTAAACGTTTGTATACCAGCCTGCCAGCATAGCAAGGAAAAGGGCACATGGCCCTATGTTTTGCACATTTCTGGTCCCTACAGACTGTTTGCAGCCATCACAGAGCTGCCCTCAGGATGCATTGGGACCAAGTCTCCACAGAGCTGCAACAGGATCAAGGGAGTGCAAAAAATTATTTTATATCCACCCTTGCACACCTCAACCTCAATGCTCTGGGCAGATCAGCTACCCTACACCCCATCCCTACCCCCCGGAGTGGGCTTCATATTTCCAGTAAGATTCAGTCATAATGAAGGTTTGTTTTTTAAAGAAAGGACACACAACCCCTCTGCAAATATAGTTAGTTATAAGGGAGACATTGATAGGCCTTTGTCTACAGCTCACCAGCAAGTTTCATTGAAGATATTCTTTAAATGAAACTAACACCATTTCTCTAAAAAAACTGTTTTGAGAGATGTCCTATACTGGAGTTCTCACCTTCAGAATCTCTCAGTTAATTGATATACACAATGCTTTTGGAGTCACAGGTTTAAAAAAAAAAAAAAAAACCTGTGCTGAGATAGATGGATTGAATTCTACAGGTAAGAACTTTCCACTAGGGGACTATAAACACCAGCCAAAAGCACAGATTTAGCTCAGACCCTTAAAAAAAGATCAGTGCTGTAAAATTAAAGCCAAAAACTGTTCCAGACAAGCATTAATGTGAGAAACTCATTTGAGAGCTGCATGAATCCTAAATAAGTCAAATTAAAATCTCCTGAGCCCAGAAGTTATGGTATTCCATGTAATATTCCCCATTACTTACTAGACAAGAGTGTTTTATTAGCAACTCCGAGTGCCATTTAATTTTAGTTGCATAGCTCTCACTAAAACCTGAACTCTAACTTTGTCTCAGCACTGTTTGATTTAATCAGATATATTTTTCTATTAATATTAAAAACAGACATTATTAAAATTTCAGCATTATTTTGCTTTTACCTTCACTACTGCATGCCAGAGATTTGCTAGTGCAAAAGCTCGTACAGCTAGTAGCCACTGTGTTACCTGAGGATTATTTGTTGTATATTTTATACTTGAAAGCATTTTTTTATATGCAGTTGTTTGCTCTGAAGACATGACGTTTAAATAGTCAAGGAAAATATATGGTTTCTGGTTGCTCAGTAGTCCCATAGGATATTCACTCAATGTGGCAGCAAGGATAAAATGCAGATCAGAAGGTTGCAGTTCAGAATCCAACTCCTCAAGAAATGCAAGTTGCAATTCATCCTCAGTAATACCCATTTCTAATTCCAACAATTGCCTTTTTTGATTGTACTGTAGCTCTGACAGCCAGAAATGTGCAAAATGTACAAAGTTATCTCCAGTGCAACACCAGACACCCAAGTCACTAATGGAATTATACGCTTTCTCCAGCCAATCTGTCACAGAAGTACTATCAAAGTGGTTAAAAACCTTATCAAGTCGTCCTCTCTCAGGTGAAAAGAGCAGATGAGATGAATCCTTTGAAGAGACAGCTGCACTTAAATGTAACCTTGTTGGTTCACTCAAATGAGGAGGCATTTTCTTGCCAATATGAGGCAAAGGTACAGCCTTAAATAAAGAACAATTCCTGATCTTAAGAGAAAATAATTCTTTTTGTAAGCTACTATTAACATCAACTTGAGAATTCTTCAACAAGGAACATACGTCTGGAAGGTGAAGGATCTCATTTTGGCTATTTGGGCCGCTTTCACATAAATGTTCATTGTTTAAATCGTCTTCCTCCTCCATATTCATATGGGAGACAATCATAGCTCTTCTGTCCTTCAAACTTTGCATTTTGTTAAACAGCAATACAGAATATTATTAACCCTAGTTGCAGCACAGACAATAAGCACAGCAAGTCACAAGTCAATGGATCTCAATATGAACCTGAAAGAAAGAATGAATACAGGAAATTAACTCATGGTCAGTCTCCATCTTCAATTGCTTCTCTTAAAGTAAAATATACACCTTTTCATCATATCCAAACAACATTATCACTATTACCAGGTATTATTTAGGGAACTCCATATCATGAAGGAAAAAAAGAATAGCGTAACAGCAGAATGTAGTTGAGGAACCTAATAGTATAGTTTGTAAGGAGGTCCCTCTAACTCTTTTCCTTGAATATGTTCAAGCAGATTTATCCTACACTGCTGAAAGTGGATATTAATGCTATTAATTTTAACAGGTTCTACAAATGTTATTTCTAGACACAAAATTTAAGATCATGGCCTCTGATAGCAAGTGTCCCTCTACTCTGCTGCACATTTAATGCTGGTTTCTCCTCTTTTGCAGTTTAAATTCACTGAGTTAGAGCTTACCTTTGTTGGGTGGTGGAAAGCATCACAGGGGACTCAGCGAATGAGACATCTGAAAACGTATTGCATAACAATGCTCTCTACTTTAACCAATAAGATTGCAGTATGTAAGTGATCAGAGGCTTAACATCAGAGATCAGTTTTAAGTGTCTCTCTTCCTTTAATTTTTAAACATGGACATTAAAGTCAGAGGCAAAGTCTCAACTATTATGTCCATCAAAGCTGTTTTTAATAATGTTTCATTTTTCCCCAGACATGTTTGTGTGTGCTACCTTCTGTACTTGCTAACTTTGTATCAAGGCACTCAGTGAAAAACTGCACAACTATAAGCCCTCAGCAGCGGGTTAGGTGCCTGGAGAACGTTCACATAGATTGGCACATACAGCACATGGAACAACATGCACAGCTCAGAGGAAAGACCATCAGGCAAACTGATTGCACAAGCATGATTAGGAGTTACAATGTATATTGCAACAAACCAAGTTGCTGATCCTGTTACAAGACAACCACCATCTGCCAACACAGGCAATAGACAAGGATGAAATTGCTGCCATGGTTACTAACTGAATACTGTGTGTGGAGCTAGACATGGCTTATATCCAGACATGTCACTAACTGTTTACAAATTTAAAGAGTTGTAGCACAGAAAGACAGGTGCAAGAAGAAAAAGTCTCCATATCCACATTGTCAATCCTCTGGTCCATTCAGTCTCCCTATCAGTTTATCATTCTATTTGCTAGATTTAGAAGTTTCATCCTTTATGGGCCTCAAGTGGTAATAACATCTGTCCTCTAACATACCGCAACCAAGCTTTCAGAGACCTTCTCTATAGTCACTTCCCCCCACCCCTTCTTCCTTCCCTGATTAGCTGCCTGATCTGCCTGAAAGGCTGTTCAAGTGCTTGTCTCATCAAGGCCCTCTTCTGTTGCCAGTGAAGTCAACAGCAAAACATTCACCACCTTCTGTGAGAGAGTAGGCTCACATCCTTAGGCAGATTGTTAAGGCCCAACCCTCCAGATTATGAGTTTCCAATACCCGTTGGGCTAGATGAAATGGAGGGAGCTCTGCATCTTGCAAGAGCAGGCTTCAAATAGTCTGTTTTACATTTAAATGAAAAGCTTATAAATGTATATTTTAGTGTAAGCATCAAGTTATCCTGGGTTTCCTAGTAGGACAATTTTTCTTGAATTAGAAAGTCAATCTCTACCAGAAAACTAATTTTTACTGCTCCTTTGGGTAGCTATGCTGATTTTGTTTCAACCTATATACGCTAATAAAATTATTTAGGCAGACAGAAACTGGAACACTAAACACAGCATGTATCCTACAAAGAAGACAAGATAACATGCAAGCTGAAGGACTGGTATAATAGTCACTTATTGCTTATTATAGTGACTGCTGTGCAGGATCAGATAACAGCATAACCACAATGTACTTGTCTTTGTTTTTAAATTTACACAACAGGATGTTACTCCTGGGAGAATTCTACGTCACTGCATGTGCGCAGAATTCATGTCACCTGCGGATTTCTTGGCTTCCCCACAGAAAAATTGCTTTCTAAAAGGGAAGCTGCAAGAGCAATCATGCACCAATCCCTAGCAGTGCAGGTACATCGTTTCAGGCACCTGGAGTAGCCAGCAGAGAGGTAAATCACCGCAGGGCTGGGGACACCCCAGCCAGTGGCTCCTACCCTGAGCTGGGATCAGCTGCTAGTCCCGTCTGGGCTGGAGGCAGGACAGGACAGGACTTCCTCTTCCCCTGCAAGGGGTGACTGGGGCTGTGTCAGACCCACCCCCAGAAACCTCCCCCAGCTGCAGGAAGCTCATCATTCTCCCCTGCTTTCTGCCCCCATTGCTCCTCATCTGTGGGGAGAGGGGTCACTGTATGGTGAGCTGCTCCCCCATCCACCCAACCCCCATGCATCTGGGCCTCCCATACCCAGATACCCCTGCCAAACCTCACATGGTACATCCAGAACTCCCCTAGCCCTCCATACCCAAACCCCACCCCACTAAACCTCAACCCCTGCATCTGGAGCCCCCCCCTGCACCCAGACCCCCTTCTTCCAGACCCCCTACATCCAGACCACTGCCCTCTGAGCTCCCTGCACTCAACCCCCCACCCTGATGCCTGAGCCCCCACATCCAGACCCCGCCACTGACCCCCAATTAGCTGCACCCAGACCACCACCCCACCAAGCCCCACTCCCCCAGCACCCAGACCCCCCTACTGAGCCCCAACCATCTTCACCTGGAAGCCCCTGCAGAGTCCCATTGCCCCTGCACCTGGAACCCCAACGAGCCTGTGCACATCCAGACGCCCTCCACACCTAAACCTCCCCACTGAGCTGCCTGCATCCAGATTCTCCCACGCTTGGATCCTGCCTGGTTGAGCCTGCCTGCCCCACACCTGGTGCATCTGGCATAGAGGGGCAGGGCCCCAGGGTGTTTCTGGGGCAGGCCCAGTCCTTATGCTGTGTCAGCCAGGGTCGGGTGCAGCCTCACTGCTGAGTCCATGTCCTGGCGGTGGGGAGAGCTGCAGGGTGATCTCCCACCTTCATGCAGCCAGTGGCCTGTGCTCCCCACTGCCATGCTGGAGCCTCTGCATTGATTTTTTGACAAATAAAACTTGCAGAATTTTAAAATGTTGTGTGCGGAATCCCCTCACGAGTAAGGATGTGCACACAACACATCACAGCCACAACCTGACGTTCACTCCAGTTGGGACTGAGCGCAGAAGTGTCTCTTTAGTCAGATTAAAAGGACAACACTGCCCTCAGGCCTGGCAGCACAGGGAGCTGCGCGGGTACCTGATCCAACCTGCCAGGGAAGAGTTAGTAACTCCAGCAATGGCCTGACTCAAGCGGAGTCACGTCCGCTTCCCCTCCCACAAGCCCCCCGGCGGCGGGGACGGAGAATGCAAACCCCTCCCCCCCCCTTCACCTGCAGCCTGACGTTGAGCATCATGGAGGCCACGATGTAGAGATAGGGGAAGTTGATCCGGAGCTTCCAGGCCAAGTCGAAGAAGATGAGGAGGGTCCTGGTCAGCCCCTTGCAGAAGACTCCGTAGGACCTGGCGGCGGCCGATTGCGAGAGCCTAGCAGCCAGGGCGGACAGAGCCGCCGCCATATACACCCCGCCCCCACCGGGCGCTCGGACTGCACCGCCCCCACTCCGTACTGACCCGCTGGGGAGTCGATCCAGGGCCTCTCACCTCCCCTCAGCCTCCCCCAGCCCAAAGAGCCCGGATGTCGGTCGCAATGGGGGAGATGGGAAGGAGGAAGGACAAGTATGAAATTTACATACGCAGGTCCACCGCTTGCTACGTCACAGCGGTTTTGCGTTATGACGGCACGGCGCAACGACGCAGGCTAGGGGCTACGAAAAAAACTGGGCAAAGAGCGTCCCTTGCCCGCCCACGGGCAGTGCTCGCGGAGCCGCTGGGCTCCTTCCCCAGCCCCTCCCACTTCAGGACTAGGCGCATGCGTATTAAGACTATGAAGGCTTTTCAGGGCGAGATAGGGAGGGCATGTGCAGTACTGTCCTTACCAGCAGAACAGGCGGGAACGAAGGAGGGAGTGACTCAGACGACGGGAAGCAGGGAGGGACTAGAGAGCGCTTGGGCCTTCTCCCCCTGTGGAGGAGAACAGGCAGCCAGGCAGGGCGAGGCTAGCACAGGCTCTGGCTACCTTACCTTTGCCCCAGTCTTGATATTGGCTGTTTTTTGCGAAGCAGAGGGAATTATGTGAGGGTCTTCCCGTGACTCTGCTGGATAAAAGCTTGACCGTGTGACCTAAGGGTGCCCTGCTTCGGGGTAAGAAAGAGTGTTGCCCTGAGTTCTTCCTGTCTAGCTCCAGGCTGAATCCCTCTGCTCTGTGTTTTCATAGGAAGTATATTTTGCATTCATTTTATTCTAGCACAAGCACCCTATAAGTGCTAAACAGGTGGTCTAGCGCAGGCACATCAACCAAACAATTTTCCATGCACATATTTTTTTAAATAAACCACATTCTTTGCACCACTTAGGCAGCCAGACAGCTATCCCTAAACCAAGAGAAAAGTTGTTCCTTTTGCTTTAGTCAAAGCTTTATTTAAATTTTAATAGTACAGTATTGAAGTACCATTCATCTATGGATTTTCAATACACTTTGCAAAAGTTTCTCACAAACCCTCTGGGATAAATTAACAATAATTTATACTCACTTTACAGATGGAGAAACAGCTACAGAAATGTGGTGACTTGCCCAGTACAATAAGCCAGTGGCAGAGTGAATAGAAGGGATTTTAGGGTGCTGATTTTTCTTCCACACCACAGGGAAACAGGTGCAACTCTATTAGGTTTCATTGTTGTAAACACTGGTATTAGATGAAAAATCAGGCCTCTGAAATCTTTTTCTAATTGTCGTCTGAGTACACTCCTTTCCCATATTTATTTTAGGACCATTTAAATCATAATAAAAGTTGCATTTAAGGCTCCCTGCGTTAAAAACAGTCTGAAATCATAATTGTTTATATGATTAACATTAAAATCTTCCAGTAGCACTGGAAAAATATTTTATTGCCACTTAATTGCTTTAATGCACAGATATATAGCAACCCCAAGAGGACTGAATATATTCCCAGGTTGATCTACACTTTTGTTTATAATATTGTTTTGGCCAGTCAATGTTTTCAGTGTAGGGGAGAGCACCTAGGTAACTCATCATCTCTGTGTGCATTTGTAATTGCAATCAGTATGAGCCCAATGCAGGAAACTGAAAGTACTAGCTTTTGTTGCCAGAGATGGAAATACTTAGGCTAAGTTGGGGCAAAGTTACTGTCCACATTGAGTGAGTGAAAAGGGGCTGTCAGCCCAAGAAAAACTCAGTGTCAGCCCCAAGTCCTTTCAGGCAGCCACACAGACAGACAGGGACCTACAGACCTTTCCCTTTGCACTTCTCTTCCCCAGTGGAAAAGGAATCCAGCAATTCCCTTTCTGAATTACATGACTGCAGGCAGACAGCCTGTAGACCTTTTCAGCTGTTCCATGTTGTTACAGGTAGAGTATTAGAAGCAGCATCTTGAGGCAGTGAGCAGAATCCTCTGGTCTGACCTGTGATTGGCATTGGCACAGAACCAAATGGGACAGGGTGGAACATAACCTGGACTGGTCTAAGACAGCAACTGGATCAGTCACTGGACTAGGCCCAAGGGTGGGCACTTCTGTAAGCAGTGAAGGCTAGGGTTACTTACCAACTTTCTAATCTCACAAAACCGAACACCCTTGCCCCACCTCTTCCCCTAGGCCCTGCCCCCACTCTGCCCCTTCTCTGAGGTCCCATCCCTGTTCACTCCATCCCCCCTTCCTCCCGCTCTCCCCCACCTTCACGCCCTTGCTCATTTTCACTGGGCTGGGGGTTGGGGTACAGGAGGGGGTGTGAGCTCCAGCTGGGGGTGCAGGCTCCAGGGTGGGGCCAGAAAGGAGGGGTTCAGGGGGGCTCCATGCTGGGGTGCCAGCTCTGGAGTGGGCCAGGGATGGGGGTTTGGGGTGTAGGAGGGGGCTCCAGGCTGGAGCCGTGGGGTTCAGAGTGGGAGGCAGCTCCGGGATGAGGCAGGGGGGTTGGGTGTGAGCGGGGGTATGGGCTCTGGGTGCAGGCTCTGGGGTGGGGCCAGAAATGAGGGGTTCAGAGTGCAGGAGGGGGCTCAGGGCTGGGACAGGGGGTTGGAGTGCAGGATCTGGGAGGGAGTTCGGATGTGAGAGGGGGTAAGGGGTGTGGGCTCCAGGTGGTGCTTACCTCAGGAGGCTCCCCAGAAGCAGTGACATGTCCCTGAGCTCCTAGGCACAGGGACAGCCAGGCAGCTCTGCACGCTGCCTCAGCCCACAGGTGTCACCCCCACAGCTCCCATTGGCCACGATTCCTAGCCAATCGGAGCTGCAAAGACAGCGATCAGGGCGGTGGCAGCACACAGAGCTCCCCTGGTCACACCTCCGCCTAGGAGCCAAGGGACATGTCGTCGCTTCCGGGGACCTGCCCAGAGCCAGGTAAGGAGCCTGCCAGCCCCGCCAACTGGACTTTTAATGGCCTGGTCAGCGATGCTGACCAGATCTGCCAGGGTCCCTTTTTGACTGGGCGTTCTGGTTGAAAACCAGACACCTGGCAACCCTAGACTGAAGGCATATTCACTTTTTTTTTTTATATTTATACACATTTTTATAGATCCAATATGCCCAGCCTTTGCCTGCAAGGAGTGAGATCGTGTCATTGTCCTCTCCACATATGGTTTTTAAGTGCCCTATCAGCACTAGAGTTCCTGTCGTTGTGTACTGGAAGAAGAGACTGAAATAGTGCCTAGCTTTTGTGCTAGGGCTACAGTGAGGGGAAATTCCTTCTCTCTTATCCACCCATCTCATGTGTAGTCCTAGACACAACCTGGACATCAACTAATTCAAAATGTGATTTAGCACAGGGATTTTCAACCTTTTTCTCTCTGAGCCCCTTCCCCCCAGTGCTATAAAAACTCCACAGCCCAGCTGTGCCACAATAACTGGTTTTCTGCATATAAAAGCTAGGGCCATAATTGGGGTAGCAAGCAGCGCAATTTCCTGGGCCTCCCCATGCTGCAGGGGCCCCCCACGAAGCTACATTGCTCAGGCTTCGGCTTCAGCCCCAGATGGTGGGGCTCAGGGCCCTGGGCTTCAGTGCCATGCGGTGGGGCTTTGGCTTTCTTCCCTGGATTCCAGGGAGTCTAATGCTGGCCCTTCTTGGTGGCCCCCCTGAGACCTGCTCATGGCCCCCATACCCCTGGTTGAGAACCACTGATTGATGGAATACTTTGAGTCTGCTAAGTCTATCAAGTTCATTGTTTCCTGCTGCCCCAAAATATTTAAGTTTTCAGTTATTTAATTGTACTGCAGTGTGCAAACTAAAGGTTAATTTAGGGAATCCAGATAAGCTTTTAGGTTGATATCTGCCCAGATTCCCAATAGTTCTGGCCCATACTGCTTACTGAAAGCATTATGACCATCATTTATACATTTTATTAAGACTATTAAACCAAAAGACTATTTATTAAACCAAGAAAGCATCAATACTGAACTATGAATTCAACAATACATTTGTCAAGTTCAAATCAACAAGTTATCAATATTGTAATCTATCAAATCAGATTAATCCTTATAAATCCAAAAAAGGAATCTAAGGAGGTGGCTGTCCATTTTTTTTCAAACCCCAACTAAATAACTTTATCAAACTGTCAAACCAGGACTTGGAGCAGGTTAAATATTTGGAGGCCGAAAACAAATTATTGGTTGTGTCTAAACCCCAACCTCAAAGCCAATCAAAGCTTCCTCGAGTTTTAATTTTTGCATAGTAGCTAACCCTTTTCCTCCCTGCTGACCACAGAGCATCCTGCAGATATAATCTAGACCTTAACAGAACACTGAGAAGCAGAAGTTTGACAACTCTTGTTTGACAGTTTACCGATGACAGCTTTATATTTCTTAGGAAAGTTAGTTTTCCTAGTCCATCTGTTTGAGCATGTCATTTCCCTCTTTGCATCCCTCCACTTGCTCCCTCTTTTCACATCAAACATAAGCTGCTTGTCTCCAGTTTCCAGACCATCCACAGTTTATCCTTACTTTATCCATCTTCTTTCATTCAGTGTGTCAAAATGTTGACTCCCACCTCTGATTAATTGGTGCCAACCTCCATCACTCACTTCGTTAAATGTTAAAACAAGCACCTATGTGCTTCTTTCCTTGCTTCCTCTCATTCTCAGGAGGAGCACCCCATAAACATCCTCAAAGCTACTTCATTATTTTCCTTCAAACCTTAAAACAAAATAAATCACCTCTTCTGTGATTTCTACACAAAATTTGACAAACATTAGGCTGCTAGTGTGTTGATACCACAGCCTATCTTGCTGACCAAGGTTGTTGTATTGTTTTCTTGTACTTATCTATCTGTAGGAAAACGCACTCATTGCTGGTGAACCCTCTCATAGCTAGGCATAATGTAGCTCTGTCAAACTAGCATCCCCGCAGACAGGTACTCCAACCCTGTAGTTGTCTTGTCTCTTCTTGTGACCTAGTCATCCAGCCAGGTCACTATTTGTTTCCTCTTTCCAGGGGGGACAGAAAGTCCAAAAACCAATAGTCTTGCAGCCTCAAGCAGAGTCTGTGAGGCAAGTCCCAACTCAGTAGTCTTTCTGTCCCCAAACTGCAGGGTCTTTACATCACCTCTTCCAGTGGCCAGTAGAAGAAACTAGGCCTTCCATCTTCTCTGGGTTCTAGCCCAAGGACCCTATCACAAGTAGGCAAGGTCTGTCTGTTCAGTCCTGCTACTTCTTCCCTGGGCTGCTTCTTAATTTGGTCAACTAGAGGCTTCCGCAACAGCCCCTTCCACGGTTCATGTGTACCTGCATTCTTTTCAGACTCTCCAAGATCTCAGGCTTCCCCTTCCTTCAGGGACATACCTTACTGGATTCCTCCTTAGATCTCCAAGAACTCCTAAGCCAAAAATATAAGCTTACAACCCTATCACCTTCCCCAGACTTGAGCTTTATTCCTTCACAAGTCTCTCCAGTACACTACTCCTCAGCTGAATACCAACTATAGGTGCTGGAACTAGGAGTGCTGAAAGTGCTGCCACACCCCCTGGTTTGCAGTGATTTCCATCATACACAAGGTTTACAGTTTAGTTCAGGGGTCGGCAACCTTTCCGAAGTGGTGTGCCGAGTCTTCATTTATTCACTCTGATTTAAGGTTTCGCGTGCCAGTCATACATTTGAACGTTTTTAGAAGGTCTCTTTCTATAAGTCTATAATATATAACTAAACTATTGTTGTATGTAAAGTAAATAAGGTTTTTAAAATGTTTTAAAACCTTCATTTAAAATTAAATTAAAATGCAGAGCCCCCCCGGACCGGTGGCCAGGACCTGGGCAGTGTGAGTGCCACTGAAAATCAGCTTGCGTGCCGCCTTCGGCACCCGTGCCATAGGTTGCCTACCCCTGGTTTAGTTCAATGGCTCTCAGCATCCCCAATACCAACACCCCAAGTCTACATCCCTGAAATCCTATCCCAATGTTGAGACCCACTCCAGGAGCGAAGTTAACTCACTTCCTATTACTTTTTCTAATTCTCCTAACTTCTATGAGCTCATTTTCAGAGAGCACGAAAACAACACTTGCTCTTGGCTCCTAGGTCTTCTCTAACCCCCAATCATTCTCACTCCTTTTAAGGAAATCTGACTTCTTTCCAAGTGAACCTGCTAATTGACCTACTTAACACACCTCCAGGTGCCAGCAGAGGGGCTAATTGTAACCCTCTCAGTAATAGTAAGGGCTTTATACCCCATCACACCATCTGTTGTCTCTTGTGTTATACTTAGGGTACGTCTACACTACCCGCCGAAATCGGCGGGTAGCCATCGAACTATCGGGGATCGAATTATCGCGTCTTGTCTGGACGCGATAAATCGATCCCCGAAGTCGCGTATCTTAGTTCGATCCCTGCCCCTAGTGTGGACCAGGCCTTAGAGTGTAAACTCTTTGGGGGCAGTAAATATCTTTTTGTTCTGTGTTTGTACCATGTCTACCACAGTGGGGACCTGGTCCCTGACTAGGGCTCCAAGGCTCTATGGTAATGCAAATACATAATAACTTACACAAAATACGGAGCAAGTATTATATACAGAGTGTAGGCTTGTTAAAACCTGGGCAACTTGCTTTCTGGTGCTTTCCTCGTGGGGACATTTACTGCTGCTCATACGCACACATACCACACTTTTACATCCAAAATTAAAGAATAAAAGGCTGGGATATCTTCCAGATAATAAAAACACAACTCCAACACAGAAAAAGGAGAAAGTAAGATCTTTAAAGTAACAGGAAGTTAACAAACGCTTCAACTCTCATGATCTGGGCTCTTATGAAATAGAAGTTGGAACCCCTGTCAAGGAGCCAGATGGTGATATTGCTGATACAGGGCTTCTTACCAACAGCAGGGTGCAGGGAGACTGGTCAAAGGATTGTGTAGCCTGTTTGTTGATGTTGTGACTTCCTTCCTCAGAGGTGATCAGTCTCAGGGTTCTGTAATGTCAGTTTTTCCTCAAGTGGCTTGTTAATCCAAAAGGCAAAGACTTCGTCTTTTACTCTTATTCTTATGGTTTGTGATCCTGGCTTATTCCACCTCCATGGCAATGTTTCCCTCCATGGCTCTTGGGCAATATGATGTAAAACACACCTTGGATTCCAACAGTGTGGCCCAATCAGGTTAGAGTTAAGTAATCCTTAGGATAGCACCAGTTTGGAAAAGTCCTGCAAAAACTAGCAGTTTAAAAAAACATTCACTGTTGCTAACCTTATGGACTGAAAGTTTGTGATACCCCAAAATATAAAAAATTAAGAAGTGGGACCACTTTTGAACTAACATCTTCTAGCAACATACAGAACGTGGGGTCTCAAATTCTCTAAAAATAACTGGTTGCAAAGACCTACCAACAACACCAGACATTCAACATTCATCCATCAGCAAAGTTAAAAGTAAGTATGACCAGGTGTCATCATTAAGGAGGATTTGGTCATGAAAGTCACAGATTCCGTGACTTTATCAGATATCCATGACTTCTTTGGCTTCAGCTTCAGTCCCGGGTGTCAGGGATCCAGCTTTGGTTTCAACCCCACTGTGACCTACCCTGATTTTGTACATTTTTCCCATTACTCTTTACTGAATTTTGCTTAATTTTACCATGACAAAATTGTATCCATAGCCATCATTGTCTTTCAAACAAGACAATTTATTAATCCTTATATTTAGGAACACGGAGGATAGGTCAAACAAATTCTCTTTGGAAATTTCCATCCTGACAGAAAAAGTTACTTTTAAACTTATCAAGATAAAATCCATTTAAAATAAAAATAATTAACGTTCATACCAGGTCTGTATTCTCATATATGCTATTTCTCTCACAGCAGACAGCTTCTTTAAAGCTTTTCATGAGCAGTTCTAGTGAAGAACAGGTTGCTGTCTGTAACTGCTTCTTGAAGTTATATTGTCTTGTTTCTGTTATAATTTACCCTTCTATTTTTATGCTGATCTTGTTAAATGAAAAATAATGTATTTTAGTTTCTGGTTTTAATCTGATGTAGGTCTTGCAATTGGCCATATCTGAATATTGTCAAAATGTCTTGCTCTCCAGTCCAAGAACAGAGGCTAGTAGTTTTTATGTGAATTAGCTGAACAGTAGTGCAGTGAGATAAAATAAAGTATCATTTGTTGCTGCTCTATGTTTCTATTCTAGATTAAATTTGCCACAGTAGATGCTGGTCCTTGTCAGCCTCTGGCTTTGTTGATTGCCATACATTTAATCTGGAGACACAGGCGCCGGCTTCCTCTGGACACCAGGGGTGCTCAACCCCCTGCTCCGCTCCAGGCCCCGCCCACCCCCGACCCCTTCCAACAAGCTCCCACCTTAGCCTCGTGTCTTCTTTCCCCAGTCCCTGCCCCTTCTCTCAAGCCCCCACCTCCGCCTCGCCTCTTTCCGCCCCCGCTCCACCCACACCCTGCCTCTTCCCACCCAGTTCCGCCCCCTCCTCCAAGCGCGCCCTGTCCCCGCTCCTCCCCCTTCCTCCCAGCGCCTCCTGCATGCCGCGGAATAGCTGATCCACGGAGGGCTCCTGTCCCAGTGTATCCCTACACCTGCCTTCCCTGTGTGTCCCTGCACTCCCCCCTTTCCTTTGTCCCCATGTGGCCCTGCAGCCCCCCATTCCTTGTCCCCATGTGGCCTTGCAGTCCCTCCCATTCAGCCCCTGGCTCAATGCTGTCATGCCACTAGCTCCTGAGCCCACATCGCAGTCTATCCCCCCACTAGCCCTTTTGAACCCCAGTTTGTGACCTTCCAGCAGCACCGTGTGTCCTGTTCTGTCTGCTCCCCTGTGTCCCCCATATCCCGTGCCTCCTACCCTGGCCCTGTGGGCAGGGCACTATGAGGAACGCAGCCAGCTGCTGGCTGCTACTGCCTGTGAGCTGGCTGCCCTCTGTTCTGGTTCCACAGCAGCCCCTGGTGGGCAAAAAGTGTAACTGCAGTGCCTCTCCAGCAGAATGTATTTTCTGCAGAGAAAAAAAAAATATCTGTGCAGTACATGAATTCTGCAGGTGTGTAGTGGTGCAGAATTCCCCCAGAAGTAAGAACCAGGCCCTTTATCCATTCTTTCTTATTTTCTTATTTTATACAATTGACAAATGGGTTGATTCTATACCTGTTTTAAATAGAGTTACATTGTCATACAACTGAAGTAACATAGCAGAGTATCAGACCTACTATTTGCAAACATAGAAAAAAAGTCCCTGTCTCAAAGAGCTTACAATCACATACAATGCTTAGTACTATGAGTAGTTCCTTTGCCTGCCACGCTTTCATGGCAGTAAACATTATGATTAATACTAAGTGCATGCTGGATCAGCATATAAAGGTATAAATTAATACTGAGCAAATTAATAGTGAGCAAACACAGAGTGGTTTGTGGTCATTATAATTGAAATACCTAATGGAAGAGGTGGTTATCAGAATTTTGTTAAGAAAGGAAAGGACCTGTTTCCTTTATATGTGTAATACCACGTAAACCACCTGTGTTAATACTACATGAAAATTATACATTTGGGTTACAAATTTTCATTATTACTTACATAAGAATGGCCATACTTATTTCCAAACATATTTTTTTCCTAACATTTTATTTTCACAATTCTTTCAGTCTCTCTCCTCTCTACTATAGTTAGTGTTGACATTTAAAAGTTGTAGTTCCTCTTTTCTTTTAAGCTATTTTTCTCCGATAGCAGACTGAGTGCTAAATTTGAATGCTGTACACATCAGCTGATACTGCATTTCTTCAGTTTTTCCAAAATCAGGAAATCAATCATGTCTAAAATGTCTGCCTGTAATTTTAAATACTGTGAGTCTGCCTTTGATTTCACACCTGTTTACACCAGTCTGACCTCCTGACTTCAGTGGAGTAAAGTTACTCTGGATTTGCACTTGAGTGAGAAGATAGCTTCTGTAATCTAACTAAGTTAAAAGTAGGTAGCATGCAGTAATAACTTTACTAAAATATACAACTAAGTAATTTAAGGAAAAACATTAAACACAAAATAAAACACACCATTCTGCATAAATTGTGTCCAGCTCTTTTCGTCTTCAAGGTCTTTACAAATTTTAACTATTTAATCCTAAGGAAATTGAATAAATATTACTATCCCCATTTTACACATGGGAAAACTGAGGCAGAGAGCTTGGTGACTTGTCCCAGGCCACTGAGGAAGCCAATATCATAGCCAGAACTAGAACTCAAGAACAGGTTCCTGAACATCTAGTCGTGTACTCACATTTTTCTTTCTGTGAAGAACAAGGCTCTGACCCTGCAACATTAAAGTCAATGAGAGTTTTGATATTGACTTCAATGAACACAGAATCAAGTCCTATTAAGCAAGCCGTTTGTTTTAACTATCATGTGACTGAAAAGCATCTACAAATTCAATTTTTTCACTGCTCTAGTGAGAGAAAACCCTTTAAACTATTTTTGTAAAATAAATAAATACAATTGAGTTAAAAATGTATATACTTAAGACCCAACCTTGCCCTCTAATACTTCGTGAATCACTTTGCTTCTTGTAAAATCAACTACTGCTCAATACCCAGTCAAACTCATTGTTTCAAATTGCTATGAAATTAAATTACACTGTTTTCCCCCTGAAAAACAGTTTTACAGTGGCAAGACAGACTTTTCATTTTGTGCCTAGAAATTTTAACACATTGTCTGTTAAAGGAAAATAAATTAATAGTGCTGATGTCAGTGAAAAGTGCAATCTAAAAGTTGGAGCCTGTGTCTAGGAATCAGGACTCATATGTTCTATTTCTCACTTTGTCAGGGACATTTGCTTCACTTCATTGTGCTTCAATTCCCCCATATGTAAAATGGGCATCATAATGCTTATCTACCTTACTGTGGTGTTGTATGGCTTTATTAATTAACTAATTTGCATGAAAACATGGGGAGATTCTTGGATTAAAGATGCAATCAAAATGCAAATTATATCCATAATCCTGATACTCTGTCATAATGTGTAAAACTTTCCAGTATTGCATCAGTATGATTATCCTGCCACTCCCTGCCCACATAATCATGCTGCTGTAGTGCCAGCACAATAGAAATTCACACAGTATCTGAAACATTTTGAACAACTTCCTCTTCATGTCTAAGAATATTTTGTTTGTATTTTTAAAAAATGTAATGGATGAGGAGAGACAGGTTACCAGATTATAAATCAATATTAAGGCTCTGATGCAAACCTCAGGCTTATGGTTCATGATATTATCAGAACGCTGGAAGGATTTTAAGGATTCACAGTACCACCATTACTTTTTTACATAATTACTTGTACAATACTATGTTTGTACCTACACATTCTATACATATTACTGTAAATTTCCACATTTGCAGATTATCAGATACTTTTATGTTTGTTAATTAATTAATTTAAAACTTCCCTCTCCCTCCACACTCTCTTCACCTCCTTCATCCTGTTATCTGATTCTGAGGTTTTGAGCGTATTGTCAGTCTCTAACCCTTCAGTCTGTCCCCTTGGCCAATCCCTCACTCTTATCCTCAGGACAAAAAACTTGTCTGCAAAGAACTGTGTAAATTTACAACACTATATTAATTAATTATTTCTGTATTTAAAAAGCTTTTTGCATTTTAGAAAACATAAAAATACAAGAATAAAATAAATAACATGGGTAAAGAGATATTACAATCCAGTAACAAACAATCCCTAATGTACCCAAAGGAACAAAAAAACCCAACAACAGTAAGGATCTGCCTTGTACAGTATTCAAAGGATACTTAGGTTAAGGGAGATATTCAGCTATGATTCCAAATGCAGAGTTTCCATTGATCCCAGATGATTCCATCTTAGCATGTTTGAGACAATACAATTTTACAAATACATGTTAAAAATATGGAATGGATCCACTGTTCTCTATTAAATTATATGGAATCCATCCAATACTGAATTATTATTTTAATGGCTTAAGTTAAATATATATCTAAAACTTTTGTGGTATAAATATCTGACTACACAGTTAAAATAAATTAATAACAAAATGTAAAAATGCCTTAAATTAGTTTAACATTTATTGATAGATGTAAGTAAAAAAAACTGATCCCCAAATAACCAGGTGGAAAGACTTTGAAAAGAACACGTGGATAAAGATTTGGTTTGCCTTTAACAGGATCATAATAATAATTTGTGCTAAAGCAAATGCTTTCTCCATGGCAACCTCTTTCCTTGTCTTTTTATCCTATTGAAGTCATTTTATGTTTTGTCATGGTGCCATAAACATAACTGTGAAGAAAATAAAGTTATGATCTAATCACAGGAGTAAACAAAAAAGAATAAAGGTAAACGTGCAAAGGAAAAGTAGAGTTTGTATTTTATTATATTATTATATGCATAAAGAAGACTAAAAGTTGGTGTGTTAAGATTCTTTAAAGTTGTTGTTTCTGTTTTTCACATTAGACATATTGGATCTAATTATTCATTCTGGATGAGCTACACTCAGCACAGGAAGTGGGGGAGGAGAGCAAAGGTGGCTGTACATGATCTTTGCTCTTCCCCTATCCCCATGTTCTGGGAGTATCCACAGGCCTGCTTAACACTACTAGCGTGAGATCTGTGCTAATTTATGCTCAGCTGCCCATATAGCCTCTAAAGGCTGTTGCAGCAGCCAAGAATAGCTGGAGCTCAGTGGCACTCTGGCCACACTTCTGTCCTAAACCACATCCCAGATAAATTCCTTGCAGTAGAGATGGTTAAAACCTTAAATTAGGGTATTCCCTGTGGAGCAAATCCACTGCCTCTGTGACTTCTCCATCTGCTGAAATGGCTGGAAGGGGCTGTAGGGCAATGGAAAATCAGGTCCATCAGGATTTGACTTCCCTGTTATTGCTGAAGGACCCTCTGGATGACTGGAGAGCTAAAAGGATGATGTTATTGCAAGAGACTGAAACCAGAGCAATTGACAGGGGAAAGGATTTGTAGTCAGAGTTTTAAAATTCTTGGGATTTTTGTTTGTATATTTTTTGTTAACACTCTTTTAACTCAACTCTTAACAGATGTTTAAAAGGAGAAAAATGTAATGTGATAACGTCTCATGTGCTGACTTTGTGGTGTGATGTTATGTTGTGACATGACAAATCAATGTCACAGCATCATGATGTAATGTCACAAGGTTGCTTTTTGTTCGTGAGGTGTAGTTTTGACATGACAACCACCTCACATTGAAGAGCAATGACTAGGGTTGCCAACTCTGACTGAAGCTATTCTGGGAGATATTTTTCCCCAACCTGATGTAATGTCATTTTCTTAAAATATCCTATTAAAATCTCCCGGATTGTTTTCAATAGTCGCTGGGAGATCGATGCTGATTCTGGGAGACTCCAGGCAAATCCTGGAGGGTTGGCAACCCTATCAATGACCCACCTGATAAAGGGGCTCCCCTAGGGCCTTCATGACAGGAAGGCGTGGTCACTTGTAGCACTAGGTCAGGATATGACACCACATCACATTACAAGAAGGCATGATGGAAAAGGCTCCCTTGTAATAGAGGTGTGTATGCCAGTGTGTTGGCCTCATGCTGAGAGTAGGGTTGCCAAGCCTCCAGGATTGGCCTGGAATCTCCAGGAATTAAAGATCAATCTTTAATTAAAGATTATGTCACATGATGAAATCGCCAGGAATACATCTAACCAAAACTGGCAACCCTAGCTGGGCTATGATGCCCAGACTTTCGGTCTCACCAGAGCTGGGAGCAGGACCCCATGTCGCAGTAGGACTGCCCAGATAAGGCCTTCTGGGTCACACTAAGGTCCTCTGTGCTCATGAGGAGGCTGACTCGAGAGGCGAGTTCTCCCCCTCCCCCACGTTCCCTGACTAGGTTAGTAGCACAAACATGGCGGCCGCTCCTAGTCTGAGGTAAGGGAAGGGACACCGAGCGTATCCGAAGCCGTTACTTTCGGAGGGGGACGTCCGAGCAGTGCCGAAGATGGCCGAAGCCAAGCCCGCTGTGAATCACGTGTTGCCGAACACTAACGAAGTTGCGGCTGCCCTCGGGAGAGAGAACCCGAGCTTTTCCGAACGGTTCCGAAGCCGCGTTGCTGACCGAGTGGGGGTAGTCGAGCGGTTCCGAAGGCGGGGCAGCTGGTGCCGAGCGCGGCGAGGCCGGATGTGAGCGGAGCGGGAGCTTCCTGTTTCCTTGCAGCGCTCTGCTCTCCCAGCTTTGGGTGGTGGCCGCTGCCTCTTCCCCGCTTCCAGGCACTGAGGGCGGAGGCGGCCAGACGCCGGTGCGGACCCGCGCGCCTCTAGCCTCACGGACCTTCCCAACAAGGTAGCAGCAGGAGCCGCAGAGACGGCCCCGTAGCAGCCCCGATGCAGGCCATCAAGTGTGTGGTGGTGGGAGACGGGTAAGTCCAGAGCGCTGCTTCTCCTTCCCCGGGTGGGACCTGACCACACCCTCCCCTCCCGCTCCCCGGGGGTCCCCCCGCGTGGGGTGGCCAGGGCGGGCCCCTCTCTCCGCGTGTTCCCACCCGTGGGGTGGCTGGGGCGGGCCCCTCTCTCCACCCGCTCCCCGGGGGTGCGTCCCCCCCATGGGGTGGCCGGAGCGGGCCTCTCCTCTCCGCTCCCTGGGGGCCCATCACTCTTTCCCCCCCACAAGCTTTCCACACCCAGCCCCAGCCCAATTCCCCAGGGCTCCGTGGTGGGAAGGGCTGCGTGTATGGGGTATTCGGAAGTAGGTGGTGTTGTAAATAACTGTGCAAGAAATTGATGGATCCCCACGCTAGTGCTGGATGACATTGATACAAAGCGCCCCCCCCCAAAAAAAATTGTTTAAGTGGGGTACTCTGTATGAGTGTTGGCAGTGGCAGGTTATTTCAGGGTTGTGGGTACATGTTGGGAGATGTGTATTGGTGTAGAAGCAGAGCCACCAGGGGATGGTATGTGTGATGGGGTGGTGGTCCTTCTATTCCTATTGGCAAATGGGGGGGTGGGAGATGTGGGATAAGGGGATGGCTTCAGAATTGCTAGGAAAGGAGGGTGTTCCAGGCTCCCATAAAGATGTTGGTGAATGGTGGGTGCCCTAGAGCTCTGGGTTTATGCGGTGAATGGACAGGTATCCCAAAGGTGGATGATTAGGTGGTGACTTGATACATAGTATCCATGCTTACAAAAATAGGCCTTCCCTATATGCTAGTGTGCGAGGGTGTGCACTCCATTTTGATGCTGTCAAAGAGATGGCCACTTCCCCCAAGTTATTGTAGGGCTATTCCCTTATTCCTGACTGCTTCTAAACCACAATTGGTTTAGCAATGGACACAACTGTTTTCCCTGCT
The DNA here is from genome assembly GCA_003942145.1 of Platysternon megacephalum. NCBI lineage: Eukaryota > Metazoa > Chordata > Testudines > Platysternidae > Platysternon > Platysternon megacephalum. Next base: position 666,816 of record QXTE01000200.1, on the reverse strand, counting down.
CCCTAATTAGATTTGTCATATATAGTTTAAACAGTTCTTTCCTACTTTAAAGTTATATAGTAAAGGTACTGTTAAAGTAACTGAATGTAAAACTTATACTTTTATCTCTAACATCTCTTTAATAGGACTTAATTATAGTAGTAATAAACACTGGCAGTTGTAGTTCATTGTTTTGATAGAGCTATGCTTTTACAGCCAAAGATTAAAATGTAGATCAGCGTTTCTCAAACTGGGGTCTGCAGGCCCCGCTGATCAAGTCCTCCCTCTCCCCCTATCTCCTGGAGGCTACTGAAGCCAAACCGGGAGATTTTAGGCGCTAAAAGTCCAGTGGCGCAGCAAGGCTAAGCCAGGCTCCCTACCTACCCTGGCCCTGTGCCACTGCCGGAAGCGGCTGGCACATCTCTGCGGCCCCAGGGGCAGGGGAAGCGTGGGTCTCCGCGAACTCCCCGAGCACCAACTCTGCAGCTCCCATTAGCTGGGAACTGTGGCCAATGGGAGCTGTGGGGGCGGTGCCTGTGGGCAGGGGCAGTGTGCAGAGGCCTCCTGGCCCCCCTGAGTAGGAGCCGCTGTCAAAGAGATGTGCCCAAGATAAGTGCTGCCCAGCTGGAGCCCACACCCCTCATCCCCTCCTGCAGCCCAACCTCCTGCTCCAGCCCAGACCCCGCACCCAAACTCCCTCCCAGAGACAGCACCCCAAACCCCCTCCTGCACCCCAGAGCCCTGCCCCAGCCTGATGAAAGTGAGTGAGGGTAGGTGAGAGTGAGTGACAGAGGGAGGAGGGATGGAGTGAGCAGGAGGCAGGAAGGGGTGGGGCCTTGGGGGAAGGAGTGGAGTGGGGGCAGGGCATGGGGCTGAGCGGAGAGGCTTGGGGGTCCCCAAATTTTTAAAATCAAAGTGGGGGTCCTCAGGTTGCTGAAGTTTGAGAACTGCTGATTTAGATTATAAACTCAGAGTAGATTGTGATCTCTGCAGGGCAAGGACTGTATTTTACTATGTTTGTAGCTAGTAAGGTAGGGACCTGCTCCTAACTGGAGCCTGTATGTGCTATTGTAATGCAAAAAATTATCAACCTGTCATGTATTCATTGTCTGTAAAGAACTGTGTACACCTGTGGTACTTTGCATGCCCTGTTATTATAATAGAAATAACTTTCTGATATTATTTGTAATGTGATTGATCCCAAGTTTATGCATAGTTCTTCCTTTGTAAAGAACATGTTGGAAGGTGTGTATTGCTGAATGATGTTGAATAGGCTTCATAACGGGAAGCTCTTCCCAGCATCTTGGAAGCATTTTTTTCTTACTAGATGTCAGAGCTCATGGAGCATCACAGGCCAGCTGGAGAACAAGACTTGTTTTATGCAGTTAGTTTTTTTCATAGAAACAAAAATCCCAGTGTAGTCTAAGCATAATTGGACATCACAGCAACCCAGTGTAGATAGACTGAGAAGCGTAAGTACAGCTAGAAGAAATCACCATCAGCCCTGTGTCATTTAATGTGGTTTTCATCATGTTCCTTGGGAATGATTAGTTTTCATTAACATTTAGACTATTTAAAATAACTTTTAACAAATAATGTATTTCAAAATTCATGTGAGATACCTGGCTTGCTCTTATTGCTTGTGCTACACAGGAATGATGTCTTGACACATTTGACAGACTCTTATAGTGCTGTAATTCATTGGCACTGGTAGGAATAACAGATCATTCTTTCACTTAGCTTAAATTAATATAATGAAAGAGTAAATTAACTTTGATTTTTAAATCAACATCTTAATTCTTTGTCTAAAATATTTTATTAAAATGAATATTTTGTCTGCGTTAGATGTTCTGAAAGAATGAAATCTACCAGGGTTCAAAAAAGAATTAAGATAAATTCATGAAAGATTGGTCTGTCAATGGCTGTTAGCCAAGATGGTCAGGGATGCAACCCATGCTCGGAGCTACCCTCAACCTCTGACTGCAAGAAAACAGGAGTGTATCACTCCAGAATTGCTCTGTTCTGTACTTTCCCTCTGAAGCTCTGGTCCTGGCCACTGTTGGAGACAGGATACTGGACTAGATGGACCATTGGTCTTACCAAGTATGGCAGTTCTTATGTTCTTAGCAATTTTTTTCCTATTAACTTTTAAACTTTGATGAATATTGAGCAAACAAGTATAACAACTTATATACAAACTCTTCATAATGTGCTAATAATTTACAAGCTAATCGTAACAATACTTAAATTGTGATTGTGTACAATATGAATGGTTAATAAATAGGTCAATTGTTCATATTACACATTTTACAAATGGTTTCCATTTATAAAAATCTCACTAGCTTAACATAGGAAATTGTATTTAAACAAATTTTGCCAGACCTAGTGTTGCTGATAAATTTAAATGCTATTTTCCATGTTTTGAAAAACACTTTAGAATGTTGAATAGAAGGAAACCATGTTGTGTATGGTGGCTCATTCACCAAAAAGTATACAACATATAAAAAAACCCCACAATGTGGTCCTATATAAGTATAATCTCACTGCAACCATTTTCAGAATTATTTTTCTTCTCTTCACTTTCTTGAAAACTAAAATGATGTAATTTGCTTAATTTTTGTATATGCTTTTGAGCGAAGGGCTGACATTCAATTTGTTTGCCTTTCTTAATGCATGTACTTCAGAAACTTTGCTGTCTCAATGGGATCTTGATCTGTGTGTTCCCATTTTGATAGCTCTTTAAGTCCATGGTTGCATTTTTCCATATTTAATTACCTAATTCTGTGTTTTGACATTTAACTGGCTGCTTTTTTTTAAAGTACCAGCTTATCAGGTGATCTAGAAGAAATATCTAAAAATGATTTTAAAATATATATGGAAGCCTTATAGTTTAATACTATTAAACTATAATTGAGATCCTGATTTGCTTACATATACATATGCCACACAATAGCAGATGTCAAGGTAGCCATCTTACAGCAAAAGAACTTCAGGACCAGACTCCAAAGAGAAACTGCTGAGCTTCAGTTCATTTGCAAATTTGACACCATCAGATCAGGATTAAACAAAGACTGTGAATGGCTAGCCAACTACAAAAGCAGTTTCTCCTCCCTTGGTGTTCACACCTCAACTGCTAGCAGAGGACCTCACCCTCCCTGATTGAACTAACCTCGTTATCTCCAGACTGATTCTTGCCTGCATATTTATACCTGCCTCTGGAAATTTCCATTACATGCATCTGACGAAGTGGGTATTCACCCATGAAAGCTTATGCTCCAATACATCTGTTAGTCTTAAAGGTGCCACAGGACTCTCTGTTGCATATTAATTTGTGTATTCTTTGCCAAATTCTGCTAGAAAAAACAAACTAGAATATATAAATGTACATGTGTCATTGCTACTACTAAATTTCAACATTTATGGACTGTTTGTCTTTAGCATACCATATGTGTACCTGGTTATGTGTGCCTTAGACTTCATGCCTGAACCGATATTTATTGGTCACACAGTTGGTTAGAAAAGCACAGCTGTTTCTACGTACATGATGTTTTTGCTCTCATATTTTTGGCCTTGTATCTATCTTTAACATGAAGATTGTTTCGGAGTGATGGCAACTGTTGCTTTCTGAATTATTTTATTATGCAGAGAAATAAGATTGTATAATGTGCAACACTTTTCTGCTACTTACTTCGATATTGATTATTTATAAGGAATTCTTATTGAAGATGAGAATTTGGTACAAAAGCAGTGACACAAGTTATTTTTAGCAGAGTATTTTGCTTTCATTCAGACTTGTTTAGATGCTTCAGTTAGGGAAGCAACTGGTTATTGTTATGGAATCCTGAGTGGTTTCATCTAATGAGAGGGGACAGTTCTGCAGTGGAAGGAAACTGATTACTAGGCACCACAGAAACAGCCAGACCTCTCATTGTATTGTAAGGGTTTTTGTCATCCTTAATATATACACCTCTACCCCGATATAATGCTGTCCTCGGGAGCCAAAAAATCTTACCGCGTTATAGGTGAAACCGCGTTATATCGAACTTGCTTTGATCCACCGGAGTGCGCAGCCCCGCCCCCCCGGAGCGCTGCTTTTACTGCGTTATATCCGAATTCGTGTTATATCAGGGTAGAGGTGTACTTACAACTGAAGCAGTGAATCAGTGGCTTCCCTTTAGTGAATGCAGTTGAAATTACTTTCCTTCACATAAAGATTTTCATTGACTGGAAGTCGATATTTAGTATAAATCAAAGCTGTGATATGTTTGATTCGATAGTTAATGGTTAGCTTTTCTATTATAAATTGTCTTCTGAGATTTATAACTTAGCTGTAAAAATTCTCCCGGATGGAAAGCTGAGTTTCATCTTGCAAATTACTAACCCTTAAATTTAGTAAAATATCAGGTAGGTTAGGCCACAAACTTATAGTTCTTGTTATATACTTAAAAAATGTTTTTCCTACTGTTTAGGGCACTGTACGTAAGAATAAACAATACTGTATTACTCTAAGACACAAGATTTTAAAAAACAACTAGTAGAAACTTAACTGTAAAAAAGTTCAGTTTTTTGCTTGGATTTAAATCAATATGGAGGCATTGTTCTAGTGCATAAAAGCCAATTGTAGCTTCTTTGTCCAAGCTCAATGAAGTACAGAAAGTAAACAAAATAAATAGTGAGATGTAAACCTTTCAGTTGATCTAAGGTATCACTAGAACAAAGAAAATGTAAAAAAAATTAACTTGGCAATATCCCTTTAAAACAAAGACAATTGGCTTGTTTTAGTTCAGTGCAAATATTCTAAGTTGTTTCCGGTAGTGAAGCATTCCTGTAGTATGATGGTTCTTTAATTTTCATTCAACCTTTCCCATAGCAGTCTGTCAATTTTGGGGCCACTAGAGAGGCTGTTGGGGGCTGGAATTTGGGGAGCTGCTGTTACAACACACTTTTGAATGTAAAACTTGGTAGAATTCTGGTTTATCTAGAATAGTGCCTTTTGGGAAAGAAACTTAGGATTTAGTTCTCAGAACTGGTAGAATAAGATATTTGATTATTTCAAATAAAAGCTCCCATCACAGAGTCTCTAGGGCAGGGGTTGGCAACCTTTCAGAAGTGGTGTGCCGAATCTTCATTTATTCACTCTAATTTAAGGTTTTGCGTGCCAGTAATACATTTTAATGTTTTTAGAAGGTCTCTTTCTATAAGTCTATAATATATAACTAAACTATTGTTGTATGTAAAGGTTTTTAAAATGTTTAAGCTTCATTTAAAATTAAATTAAAATGCAGAGCTCCCTGAACCAGTGGCCAGGACCCAGGCAGTCTGAAGGCCACTGAAAATCATCTTGCGTGTCGCCTTCGGCACGTGTGCCGCAGGTTGCCTACCCCTGCTCTAGGCTCTGAGTAGTGTTAAACCCACAAAAAAAAGTACACACCTTTTTGACCAGTGTCAATGCTAGAAGAGTTTCACCTATTTAAATTATATTAATTCTGAGAGAAGAGATGGGCCTTACACTGTGTACTGAAGGTCCATACGCTGGTTCAGGTGGACCAGGGGGAGAAATAAATTCCACAGGGAAAAGCCTTTCCAGGAGGATTCTAACAATTCCTGGACATCTAAATTAAGGAAACTGTTAACCCAAGTGCCTCAGTTGGCCTCCATTGCCATGGTTGCAAACAAGTGCCATGTTCTCAACTTTAAAATTTCAGAAAATCTCCAGTTGTCATATTACCGCCTGTGGAGATCCAGTGGTGTTAAAATTGGAGGGAATATTAATGTAGAGTGTCTGCCAGCATTTTTACTACAGTGCCATCTAACCCTGCTCTAACCAAATCTAGTGTTGTGCAATACTTCCTAAAACTTGCTAGTGTAGATATGGCCAAAGAAAGACTTTCTTGGGTTTCCAGGATCCAAACCATGTAAAGTTTTATAGATCAGTCAACACCTTGAATTGCACCTGGAAGCAAATAGGGGTTCAGTGCAGTCTTGGGAAACTTGGGGTAATATGCTCTGTGGAACACAGTGAAACCAGAATTATGCAGTCTCCTATATGCCTGTATTCTCTCAAATTAATTTAAAAACTTTCCATGATTTACAGTCTATATTTCTTGTTACAGCCTGATGTTACTAACTTCTGTTGATAGGATTGGACGGCCATGGTTAAATAGTTGCTAGAAATTTTGTTGACCATTTTCAGATTAGTCATTTTTCCCCAATTAGTCATTCTATTAATACATCTCAATCTAAAGTTTCTGTGTATAAGGGATTGCCACTCACTATATGATTACAGCTCTTCCCTAGAAGAGTTGCCTTCATTCAGACTCTAAGCACTTTTCAAATGAAGTGTGTTAACATAATATTGAAACAGGAGATGAGGAATAAATGTAATGTAGGTTAGCATAGCAAAGGTAGGCATTAAAGATTTATTTCTGAGTTAGTAACCATACACATCTGATTCATAGGGCAGAGAGCCAAGAGGCTAGAGAGGCAGGAAACATAGAATGAAACAAGTCTGAAACAGGGCTGTTGAACTTGTTTTTTCTTGTTGATTTAATGACTTAGCCTGATTGTTGTGTGGCGTTGTAGCACCAGGCAGTTCTTTTAATCTTTTAAGGTTGGAATGAAATCTTTCACCACCACCTTCCTGGGATGCTCTTACAGTGAGTTGGAAAGGAAGACCTGAGGGCGGAATATTGCTCTTTATTCACTGTTGCAAAAAATGAATGGAATAGTCTTAGTTTTCAATACCTATCAAACCAATTGTCTTAAATTTTATATTCAAATTATTTATACTTATTGATGTCTTATGGGACCTATTGAGAATGGGGCATCAGGTGAAACATGCTCTGGAATCTTAAGACAGTATTGCCTCCGAGTCCTAAGGAAGCCTCTCATAGAATATGGGACGTTGGTGCTCCAGAACTTCTAGGGTTTAAAGCTTTGATGATTTATTTATAATCTGGACCTATTCTATTCCTATTCTGTGGTACTCTGAAAGGCCTGGGTCCATACATACTCTTTACAATTTCCTTTTTGGAAGTGTTAATATACTGGACTCAGACTCTTACAGGTATAGAAGTCTAAGAATACTCAATTGGTTTAATGATATTAAAACAATACAATGGGCTCCTGTTTTCAGAGAATGCTGGTTTACTCCAAAACACCTGGAAACTCCCCATTTGTGTACAAAGGTTTATAATATTAGTGATGTTCATCTTAAAATCACTTTGCAAACATTATTCCTCACAACAACCCTGTGAGGTAAGTAATTATCCCTACTTCACAGGTTGGGAAAACTGCAAACGGGTCTGTGATTTGCTCAAGGGCACTATATATTACAGCTGGGATTAGAATTTGGGAGTCTCTGGCTCTTAGTCCTGAGCTCGACTGACTAGACTTTACCCCCTTTCCTTTTATTTACATACACCTCATTGTTTCTCTGTTATATGCTGTGAATGCTAAACTTTTAGGACTGCCATGAAGGATGCAACTTTACTGCCTCTGTTTTCACAATGATAAACTACAGTTGTTTCTGCTTCTTTTCAATACTCCACTGAAGTGAATCCTTGAAGTAAGCATTTACTGGCTGCCCAGGGATAATCCATCCCTGTTCCACTCTCATTAATTTCCAGATCCTGACGCAATCCCAGTTTCCCATGTGTTCCTGATTGACAAATTGCTAGGCCACTTTTTTGCATACATCTTAAAGCCACCTGAAAGACATCTGCTACAGTAAAATATGCAAAACTGAGGCTTACCAAGTACAGAATTTAATGCCATAAATTAGGTGTATTTGAGCACAAAACACAGTGCAAATTTCAAGAGGAAATTGCAGCTAATATAACAGAAGAGCAGTTGAAATTTAGACTTTCCTTACTGCTTCAAAATTAGTGTGAACAATTTATTTATATCATCAAATTATAAGAGTTTATATCAGAGTAATGAGAAAAAACTTTATTAGGTGAGACAAAAAGCTACAGCAGCTTGAGCAATATGCTGTGCGTCAACCTGCCACTGAGGGCTAGTCTACACTGGCAACACTAAAGTGCTGCCGCGGCAGCGCTTTAACATGGCTTGTGTGGTCACAGCAGAGAGCTGGGAGAGAGCTCTCCCAGCGCTCTAAAAAACCCACATCCACGAGGGGCACAGCTATCAGCGCTGGGGGCGCTGTCTACACTGGCGCTTTACAGCGCTGAAACTTGCTGGGCTCATGGGAGGGGGGGGGGCGTTTTCACACCCCTGAGCAAGAAAGTTGCAGTGCTGTAAATTGCCAGTGTAGACGAGTCCTGAATCAGAAACAGTTAAAAATTACATATGGACCTGTGGGATAAATTCCCAGACAGGCACTAGTATGGGCAGATCACAACGGCCTCGCTGAAGATTCTAGTTTTCAGTCATTAAGAACAATTGAATGGCTTGTCAAGCAAATAAAGTATTGTTGAATTGATTAAGAAAGTGTTTTGGAGGAACCTGTTGCAGGCAGAGTTGCGATGTACACAGTAACTTCTAGCTCTGACAGAGCACAGGGTCCACCTAACCTGCTTTCATTGTTGAATCACTAGAGATGATTAGTAGCAATAGTAGGTGTTGACTGTTGCAAAGATTATAAAAATATTCAAACAAGGTCTTTTTACCCTTGGAAGGGAAAGCGGAAATCCACATTAAAGTAACTAGATGCTTTCACAAACCAGACAAAATATGTAGTCATGATGGTGATAGTAAATATGATAAAACTGCCACAGGTGTTAACTCATAATGTTTTAGAGCCAGAAAGCCTATGTATATTAAGGCACCTGACTAAAATCCTTTTGTAATCCTTGCAGTAATATCTTTCCTCATACAAAAGCTAAGGACATTTTTAGCAGTAGTATTGATTAGTTGCTAGGATTTCTTTGTGTAACAACTAAGTACTAAGGTAAGACTTTACAGCAGATAACCTGACTTTAATGAGTTTCTTACCCATATGAGATGCACAAAGTATAAGAGTTGCATGAGTCATAGTGTAATGGAAGTACAGTAAGGATTAAAATGCTGCTGATGCATACATTTTGGACAATCAGTATTTGGTGATAAAACATCTGCCTGAAAATACTTTGCCTTTTGAATAGAAGTTCATCTGTTCAAGTGAGGAGTAAGCATCAGGAAGAACATAATCCCCTGATGATGATATCTTCTCTGCAGCAACTAATTGTGAAGTGATCCTCTGGAAAATGTTATAATATCAAAGGATTATACTCTTCAAATGAGGAACAAGTATCAGGACCAGATGAACTCTTAAGCATTAGAAACCTAATTTTTATGAAATTTGTCTGTCTGTCTCAAAAAAAAAAAAAAAAAAAAAAAGTTATATAGTCAAACCTTAATTATCCCAACCCTTGTTAATTGAACCTGTTACCAAAGATCAGCTACCTGCCTTAATATTTGAGTTTAGTTAATGCTGGGGAGAAGGGAGCTGGCTATCAGGCTTTCAAAGAAACCCAGAGCATAGGCTTTCTCCCCAATTATCTGGAGTTGTTTGGGTTTTTTTGTGGGAGAATCTTTGCGTAACCTGGATTCAGTGTTAGGATAGAATTAGCTCTAAATGAGTCTTCCATGATATGTCTGTGGGTTTCTAAGGAAGTGATACTGCATATACAGGATCTCATTCTGCCATTTTAGCAAATGTTGGTGAGGACTGCTACTCCTGTTTCCCCAATCCCTATAATGTGGCATTTTGATAAGAAATTGGCAATAGTTTCTTAAAAGTTAACTGGTGTAAGGAAAATAAAGTTGAGTCTTATAAAAGGAATAACAAGTCAACAAGTTGTATGAAGGGTGAGGGGAGATATTCTTTTCAGTTTTATGAATTTCAAGAACTTTGTGCTAATGATAGCTATCGCAGTACTGTTCAGGGAGTGAAATTGGTCAAATGATAGCAGAAATTGGTTTTCTGGCTAAGACATATGACTTTTTTGTAGCTAAAATCCAAACAAAGTCTGGTAACTTTTTATTGCCCCTTCATATTTTAGGAGATCTTACATTGTTTGGTTCTGTCTGCCACTGAGAAGCTTAAGTTTATCTTCTGACTGATGTTTTTACTATTGGAAAGTCACAGAACATTGAGCACTGACAATTCAAGTTTCAGCTTAATCTCACTTCAAATGGCAAAATGAAATGGTTTCTGTTGAAGGGCTGTTTGTTCTCCCTTGCATGTAAGAGAGAGCACTTAACCATGAATGCACTTTCTCTTTTACAGTGCTGTAGGTAAAACATGCCTACTCATCAGTTACACAACCAATGCATTTCCCGGAGAATACATACCCACTGTGTAAGTATATCAATAAAACCCTATGAACTAATTTATGTCAGTCTGTATACTAGCCACCGTTGGTGGTGGTTTTTAATTGTGTAAATCAGTTGAAAACATCACCTTTTTTTCTTTTAGTTTTCTCTTAATAAAAGCTTAACTCAGCATCTAGATTTATTTAAAAGTACTTTTGGCTTCTTGGGCTAACTTTTATATTTGGTGTCTGTCATATGTGGTGGTATCCATGTAGTATTTATTGTACATTTTTGATCAGCTCACTTCCACTCTGCTCACTAATCAATTTATACTGGGATTACATTTGATGGCGGAGATAGATGGACTAGAGTTTGCCTTTTTCCATCTGTAATCTTTGTGACTAGGACTTTACAGAAAATCTCAGCCTTTGTAGTTTACTGTAAAAGATAAATTTATTGGCTTGCTATTATTCACAAGAAACACTTCAACTAATCTTTTTTTAATTCTGTAGCTTTGACAACTACTCTGCTAATGTAATGGTTGATGGAAAACCAGTCAACCTGGGTTTGTGGGATACAGCTGGACAAGAGGACTATGACAGATTACGTCCATTATCCTATCCACAAACAGTAAGAATTATACTATGAGATATTTGAAAGCATACGTATAGCCTAAATAGCCCTATAAATGTCTGATTGCGTCTTTCTTGAATCATGCTAAGATTTTTAACACTTCTTCATATTAAGATATCAAATTTAATGGTAAAGTTTCATCTGAATGCTGCAGCTGTAATACTTGGGTCTTCTATCGGTCTGCAATTGAAGAGATGTCGAAACCGTCACACACATTTATTTTTCATACACTGAGGCATGCTGGCTTTATGTGCAGTTGGAGACCCACAATTGACTAGAATATTTTATTGAAAAATACATGTTGATGAATTGCGTAATCTCAATAGCAAGTCTGTTAATTAAGGTTCGCATCCTGCCAAAAGCAAGATCTGGTTTTCGGGCATGCTGTTTGGCTCCAGTCTGACACTCATTGCTAAGCACTTGATGTCATTCAGCTTCTCATTTGATTTGGAAGATGGTATTAAATGTGAAAGAGCCACACTCTCTTTTCTTGGGGTTGACATGGGGTATGTATGTTAGAGCTCTTAAATTATTTCAGGCCACGAGTATTTATGATACATTTGTAATTTTGATTATAACATCAGGAGAAATGTATTTGTGGTTTCATTGCTTGCAACTAGTTAAATCCTGAATCTGCATAGACTGTGCCTTGTTCCTCCTGTATATGGAAGATGAAGTAGCCTGCTCCGTTCTCTCAAGTGCAGCTGCCACCACAGCTCAGCTAATCTCTTTAGATACTAGTTTCCTGAAGCTATTTTCTGCCAAACTCAATGGTCTTGTTTTGAGCTAGACTTTATCTGATAGAACTGTCCTTCGGCTAGAAGAAAGTGGTAAACTTGCAGTTATTGCAGCTTTCTCATAGTAATTACTAGCCATTATAAATGGTCTGAAACTATATTTCATGTTCTCTAATATTAAAATGCAAAACTACTTCATTTCTTATATAATTTCATTTCTCTGCTGAATAAGATGGATTTCACTCAGTGAATGCTAACTTAAAGTTTTGTAGTTTATTCATCTTCGTTCACAGTTTTCATTCATATGCTATGGTCACCAATCCTCACAATAAGGTTTTCTTCTCAACCATGAGATCAGAGACTGACACTAACCTGTCAGCTATAGATGGTCCCTACAAAACCTCCAGTTATCTATGCACTCTCTCATATGCAGGAGGAGTAGTGGGATATTTAAAACAAATGAAACTTCCAGGCATGTTTAGGAGACTCTCAGCACCTTAACAACATCATTTTTCTTCTCAACTAGGGGTACGCGTACCCCTCCAGGGTGTACATCTACTCATCTAGATATTTGCCTAGTTTTACAACAGGCTACATAAAAAGCACTAGCGAAGTCAGTACAAACTAAAATTTCATACAGATAATGACTAATTTATACTGCTCACTGAAATGTAAGTACAATATTTATATTTCAATTGATTTATTTTATAACTGTATGGTAAAAATGAGAAAGTAAGCAATTTTTCATTCATTCGTATTTTTGTCTGATTTTGTAAACAAGTAGTTTTTAAGTGAGGTGAAACTTGGGGTACACAAGACAAATCAGACTCCTGAAAGGGGTACAGTAGTCTGGAAAGGTTGAGAACCCCTGCTCTAAAAGACATCACAGCATGGAGAATGGCTCATTGGGAACCCACCAAATCGTGAGAAAAGGTAGAACTTGAAAGTGCATTGAACTGTCATGTTCCAAACCTATGTACAGGGGGACAAAATGGTTGTTTGTTCAACCTGCTGGGCACTCAGACTATTTAAACTTCTAGGGCTAGTACTGAATCAACAGATCAGTTATAGTAAATAAAAGTAATGTGAGTTGATAAAGACCTGGTGTTAGAAGTTGATACTTGTTCTGCACCCAAGTTGATGTAGTAGTAACTTCCTTCTCACATGGCGTTGCAATGTTCTGACACTAATTCACACTTTAAACTTCACTGCTTTAATGTATTCTGTTCTCACTGTATGGAAAATCTTTGAGGATTGGTAAACGTGACACATGAATGAGAGGAAAAATTCTTACCTAATTTTTTTTTACTGTGTGACTCTTGCCCACTCCAGTGTGGCTTCTCTTTTATTTTTTTAGAGATGAGCATGCTTAGCAGTGTTTGCTGTTCCTAGTCATCTTTATCAATATAGGTAGCTAAATCTACAGCTTTGGAAGTAGTAGTCCTAGTGAGTTTTTCTAGATGTCTGGTGACTTCCAAGGGAGATCCCCTTTTGAGAAGGAAAGCTGTGTTGTGAGGATTGGTGAGAATAGTAATGCTGAGAAGAAATGGTCAGGTAATAGCAAACTTTACATTAAAGTTACTCCTAAACTTAATTTGTCTCATACTGTTATTAGGTTGGAGGAACCAATGATAACAATTTAACTTCCAGTCTGAAAGATCAACCTATTGCCGTATGTAAAACTTTCAATAAACTTAAGTTCCAAGTTCTGTTTCCTTGTTTTTCCTCACAATAATACAGTGATAAATTGGCCCCTATTTTACTAAACAATAGCTGTTCCCTTGTACTTAAAGTTTAACTCTTGGGACACTATTATTGCTTTATAGGTCTGAGCACCCACTACTATCATACCTCTTTAAATCAATGCTTTTCTTAAGAGTAAAGTTTTTCTTGCATAACAAGCAGATAAAATGTGTTTTCCTCACGTGTTTTGGATTAGATTTTTAATACAGAAGGGTAACCTGAAAGTTGCAAATAACCCATAGAACTTCTTGTACACGCAAACATTTGATTACCTGGAATTGTAAAGGGGAGAAGTGAACCTGCACAACATGCAGAACTAGAGATTGCCATAAACTTGTAGAATTGGAAAACTGAAGTAGTGGCCATAGTATCATATTATGTGATATTGCCCATCTTTCTTCTTCTGGTGTCATGGTTGGGGAAACTTGCTGGGGTGATGCATGAAGGACTGGGTTGCAAGTGCTTAGCAGTGCAGATGTCAGAAGCAAACCTAACAGAAAGCCTTGAAATGCAGTACAATCAACTAACATTCTGCAATGCCTCTGATTCCTTAATAAACTTGTGTTTTTATTTGTATTTACTCCAATATGAAAAGTGGGTCAAGGGAAGCTGGAGCTTTGTGTAATACTTTGTTCAGGTGTAAGATTTATGTAGGAAGATTGCAGTGATCTTCAGATGACCAGATTTAGAAATTAATCTTCTAGTTAACCAAATTTAAACACTTGCCCAAAATAATTTAGAAGCAATCAGGATATGAAGCTTATCAGCCTTTGACATTTATATTTTGTTGCATTTGCACATTAACCTTATTATTTCCTCTCTCTTCTATCTTTCCCTTGATGATTTTGTTTTTTCACCCAATCTCTTCCTTGCAATAAAATTCACACACACCCCTCAACTGAAAGGCAGGGGGATGACTTTTTTAAAGGCCTTTCTTCTCTGGTCCAATCACCAAGGAATGGAGTGGGCTAGTAAGATCGATTTGCATGCCAAATTTTTTTACATGCCTGATCCTAGCTGGGAGGGAGGAGGGAAATGCTAAAGTGTTTCACAGTAACATTCTATGTAATAGATTCAGAACTCACCCAGGATTCATTTAATCTGTGCACAACAGTAATGATCTGGAAATTGTTTACTGGATGCAAGTAAATGTCTGCTTAGATGGTTTAAGGATATTTTAAATAGAAGTAGTCATTTAATGCTGGCCAGCTGACGTGATTTCTCAGAGCCATACTCCACGTTGTACCCATTCCCTCAGACCAGAAAATCTCCCCTGAACTGGTATGATTTGCTTTCAGAAGTAATGGAGCAGTAACACTTTCTACTTAAGCACACAACTAGCACATTAGTGCAGGATGTTATTTAAATCTTAAATCACTTGGCCTTTCATTGTGTCTAAGCTGAAAAAGAGACAGGAGACTGCAATTCTAGTGACTCTTCTCTTACTGTTACCCACAAAATTCTACTTCTCCTTCCATCAAAATGTCATGGGCTCCTCCAAGGTTCTACTATTTTTTCACTGTCTGAATAGCTTAGCAAGAGTTGATGTCTTGGGAGTAAGATTCTGAAATGCTAACATGCTGCTAGCACAACTATTCTAGCAGTTACTGACTAGATGCCTCCAGTAGCTGAATAGAAACCTATCTTATATTAAAGAAGATACCATTTGTTCTCCAGTGGTTATTGTATTGGCCTAACTCAACGTTTGTTTTTTAGGATGTCTTCTTAATTTGCTTTTCCCTTGTGAGTCCTGCATCCTTTGAAAATGTCCGTGCTAAGGTAAGTGTAGGCTAGTGTCCCCTTCTTTCCTTGGAGAGACTAGTCACTGTACTGTTCCTTAGGACACAGCCTGGATTCTTTGCTTTACAGTAGGAATTAAAGGAAAAACTAGGTTCACATGTTCTATGAAATTCTTGTGTGAAGACATCAGTAATGTTGGAGTTTAGCAGGTGTCATTTAAATTACATGATTGAACGATGTTTGCAGTGTTGTAGCCATGTAGGTCCCAGGATATTAGAGAGACGAGGTGGGTGAGGTAATATCTTTTATTGGACCAACTTCTGTGGGTCAAGGAGACAAGACTTTGAACTGCACAGAGCTCTTCTTCAGGTCTCTGCAAGTTTATGACCTGAAGAAAAGCTCTATGCAGCTCAAAAGCTTGTTTCCTTCACCCACAGAAGTTGGTCCAATAAAAGATATTGCCTCACCCACCTTCTCTTTCTGTGATTAAACAATGCTACTTTGCCTGTAAAGGAGAAATCCAGAATTTTGCTGCTTTCAGCCATGTCAGTTGATTAATCTTAAAAGTTCTTTTTAGCAGTGCAGTGCACCTGCTACATTTCAAACTGGAAAATGATAAAATGTAAGGCAGTGGTTAAATGGAATACACAATCTTATAAACCTATTTTAAGATGTCAGGTGGTATGGGGAGCTCTTAAAGGCACATTTGATAGCAAAGAATTTGGAAAAGTACGTAGCCAAAAGGGGCAAATTTTGGTGATTGATGGAAGACTTGATCTAGGCTCTGGGCTTTGCCTGCTGAGTAACCAGAAAATCAGCTGGCATTCAGAAGCTTATTTTATTCCTGTCACATGTTTCCGTTGGTAAAGAGAAATGATCCATTCTGCATGATGGAGAGCTGTCGCAGATGGTCTGTATTATCGTGAATGTATTCTCTTCTCCTTGTTTTGCAAAGCCACATCAGGATTTTTCAGCCTGTAGAAGTCAACTGTCCTGGATAAGAAAGGAGTTAAGTCTCTCTCTGATGTTAAATGCTGGATGCCATGCTTGCTGGCCCAGGTTCACAAAGCCAAAATTTAGCTGCTGTGGGGGGATCCCCTTTTGAATCCTATCTTTTTGTTATGCTTAATATTCAATGGATCTTGAACAAGGGGATGTATTTCAATTTGGGCACACATTGATTTTACAATTTATAGTTTATTGAAAGACATGGGAGGGTATTTCTTCCACCCACCCACCCACCCCTCCGTGTTGGTAATGTCCAGTATACCTATTCTGGGGTATCTGTGCCTGTAATTACACTCCTGAGCCCAGATGGACTTTAACTGAAATTTTTCTGATAACTGTTGAATTGCCCCAAAAGTTTCCATACTCCTGTCAAACCAGTGAACAAAGGGCATTTCCACTGAGTATTTACTACTGTCTGGACCAGCTGGCTGCATGTGACCCAATTAGCACACAGCTGTGGCCCAGCTCAGCTGTGTGCTAAAGGCCACCGGTGTGCCTGGGGTCCCAGGTAATAAGTTGAGAACCACTGGTCTGGACAGTGTGACTGTCACCTGTCTTGTGGTTAGGGAAGGAATATTTTTGGGGAACCTCACCTTTAATTTCTTTCTTTGCCCCATACTTCTACCTACCTTACCGGAATTTTGCGAAGCTTTAATGATTTGTAAAGTGCTCTGAGGGTCTTAGATGACAATGTTGCTACACAAGTACATACTTGCATCCTTTTTTTGCAGTGGTATCCAGAGGTGCGACACCATTGCCCTAACACTCCCATCATTCTAGTGGGTACCAAACTTGATCTTAGAGATGATAAAGACACTATTGAAAAGCTGAAGGAGAAGAAATTGACTCCAATCACCTATCCACAGGGCCTTGCCATGGCAAAAGAGATTGGTATGATTTTTACTGAATTACATTGACTCTACCTGAAATTCATTATATAGGGGACTGTTTAATTTTAAGAGGAGATATTGCTTTTAACTGACACCCTTGTTTCTGTTTTTGGCAATCTTTGGCACAATGTAGAGAATTGTTTTGTAACTTCAAACCTTCTGGCTTTCTGCAGGTGCAGTGAAATACCTAGAATGCTCAGCACTTACACAGCGAGGCCTCAAGACAGTGTTCGATGAAGCTATTCGAGCAGTTCTCTGCCCCCCTCCTGTAAAGAAGAGGAAGAGAAAATGTCTGCTGCTGTAAATGTTACCCTGCCCCACCCCGAACCTTGTGTGCTTTGCTCAGAACCAGGGAGCATTCACATTCAATGCCAAGTTTTCTGTTATAAATTAGTTCTCTTCCATAAAATTTTTGAATCAATCAACAATTTCATGGTTTCATTTGTTTAAAGTATGAAAACTGCTTTTCAAATCCTACTAAAAGTGAAATCCTAAAAAATGACAAACCTATGTAAAGCCTTATTTTTAAAGTCCTATTCTTGCTCAGATTAATCAAGTGTTGCCAAACTATCTGCTGAATTAAGTTGCGTTGTTGTGCTATGAACACTAAGCACTAAACTATTTTTAAGACTGTTGTCTTTAAGAAAACTCTAATGTCTGTAGGAAATGCAAAACACTCTAGTTTTTCACAAATATGTAACAGTATGGTATCCTTAGGAAAATGTTGCAGTCTAATGTAAACGTTTTCTCAACCTGTGGTTGTTGCATAGCATTGTATATCAAACCTAAACGATTAAGATAATTGACTATATGACTGACTTTAGAGTCACAGTAAAAAATGCTTTATCACTGGTAAGGGCTCGGTTACAATCTAGTTCTTGCTGCTGTGATTAAAAATAAATATTCTTACTGAAGTATATGTACTCCTCTTGACAGCATTGTATTGTGATGGGTAAGTGAAACACATCTGGTTTGATCAAGTGATATTGCCAGACAGTATTTTGACACTGTACAGACCAATTTACACTACATTGTCAACAGTGGTTAAGCTGAATAGATTTTTTTTGTCACAGGTAAAATCAGTAACAGTAAAATTAACTTGTCACAAATATGCAGTAGGTGAAAAAGAGGTTGGTGTTTATAGGTAGGTTTTTTGAATTTATTTTCAAGTAGGGCATTCATTTAACACAACTTTGAACTGGTCATTCCCACAGATGTTATATTTAGTAAATGCTTTTCTTGTAGAATTTCTTCTTATTGAGCAATATAACTTGTATTTTAAAACCTTTCTGATATATTAGCATTTTGTGTTTTTTGTAGATTAGAAAATTTAAGCATATCCTTATTTTCCTGTTACTTCTGATCCAGTAAGTTACGTGCTTTCTGAGGCGTTTTCTTTAGTCTTCTAGTCATTAGGTGTAAAAATCATGTGAAACAGTTTACAAGTTTTAGTAATTTTTATACTTTAGACCTCCTTAAGCTATGAACCTTCTCAAACATTACTTTGCCAGGTACCCCAACACTAACATGACTAATGCTGACAATTGTCCTTTAGCTCACCTACATGTGCATCACGTTGATTTATCGGGTAATGGTAACTTGGGTCTGTGAGGTTCTGTAACTTAGTGCTAACAATGTTCTGTACATCCTAAACTGGCAAGAATACAATGTTGAACTACACCCTTTCAACCACTAGAACAAAATTTAAAAATCAAGTTGCAAAATTGTGAAGTTTTTACATTGATCTTTTGCTAATGCAGTTAGTATGTTTTGCATGTATGACTTAATAAATTCTTGAATCACATCATTGGTAATGCTTGATTTTTTTTAAAAAAATTTTTGGTCAAAATGTTCTTAAATCTTTATTGCAGAAGTGTGTGTGCTTGCTATTTATAGCAGAATGGTAGTAGTTTGGAACTGGCTGTCTTTCAGTAATATGTAAGTACATTCTCTTCAAAACAAATGAATTCCAGGTTGCTAGATGTCAGAGGGTTAGGGATTAAAAAAAACTAGTTCTCAGGTCACTAACCCGAGAACAATGCTGAGAGAAGTTTGCTGGCCCTGACAGTTTTTCTTGCTCTTTGTAGGATGCCATACTTTGGCACTTCAAATAAAATTGCATTCTTCTTACTACCTTGCCTTGATCCCTGTTTCAGGTGTGATAGAAAGCTAACCAGCTACTACTGTCTCTAGCTCCCAGTGGTGGCAATTTAATGCTTCAATGATTTGAAAACTGGGACTTGTAGTATAGGACAACCATCTTATCCCCTGAACCATGCTTTCAAACTCCTTTGTGGAGAGGGCTGGAGTATAACTCTAGGACTACCTCCTCCCTTCCTTAAAATAGTATATCTCACTGCTAATGGGAGGCCTAATCAAGAATGGCCTTTGTCATTCTTTGTGTCACATTCAGCATCACTTACTGGGAGGACATCCTCTCTATTTGTGCCCACTGCTATTGCCCGTTTCCTTTCTTTGCTCTTCATTTCCCTTGTTGCAGCAACTTTCAGTTCTCCCTCTATTCCATTCTGATAAAATTAAGTATATAAAGTAGGAGTGATCAGCAATTACAATTGATGTCATGAGCATTATAGACAACACCCCAGTAAGACTAATGGGGAGGGCTTTCAAGAGTCAGCCAACACTGCATCATGCTTACCTTGCATTTAGAATGTTAATATCCTAGAGGGCTGGAAGCATTTTTAATGAAAAGTTTATATTTTGTAGACTCTATTTCTGTGGTTCACTTAGAACACTTACTCAGGCCCTGTATTTAACATCTGCCCTAGGTGTACTAAAGCAAAGCATGTGACAGCTCACTAACCAAGAGTGACTAGGTTACACCTCAACCTACCTCTCCCAGTGCACAGGAACTTGAACGTGGGTTTCTTGTATCCTAGATGAAGTGGCTAATCTGCACTGGGTCTTAATCTCGCCTGTTAGAGCTCTTTTACTTAGTGTATATGACTATAGCAGTGGTTCTTAAACTTTTGAACAGGTGACCACTTTCACATAGCAAGCCTCTAAGTACACCCCCCCCCCCCAATAAATTAAAAACAGTTTTTTATATATTTAACACAGTTCTAAATGCTGGAAGCAAAGCAGAGTTTGGGGTGGAGGCTGACACCTCATGACCCCCTGAGGTCTTCTGACCCCCAGTTTGAGAACCCTTGGAAGATAGTGTGATGATTGTGGAAGACATGAATTCAAGTCCCTGCTTCTCCCACATCTAAGGGGCTGTCCTAAACCATTGGCTAGTAGGTGGTGGTGTCAGTAGCTACCGGTGGGTGCTCTGCTCTTGTTTGATAAGTTGGCTGTGTGCTGCCCCAGTTCTGTGCAGATAGCTGACACAGCAGACCCCAAGAGAACCCCCAAAGACCACAGACTTTAGTAAGGTACGCAGGAACCCGAGCCAGGTTTATTGTCAAACGAAGCACAGTAATAGTTTCCCGTAGACTCTACAAGACATACTATGAATTTGTGCCCCCTGGCAATGGACCGGCTCAGTCAGTGGCAGGACTTTCCACTGCCCCCTAGGCCAGACAAAGATGTGCACTCTGGGACCTACTTTTATACAGTTACAGGACAGATTACTCATCCCTACTGATGTATTGAAGTACAGCCCCTTGACTCATTGGGGGCTGTCTCCCTCTTTGATCATGTTGTCCTTTTGACCCTGTCTTTAATATGCCCCTGCCTGTTTCTTATCTCTGTGGAGTGTTCTGATGCTATCTTGGCACAAGTTCCTCTTATTAGCACTTATATGTGGATACACCTGCTTCTAGCAGCCCTCGTCAACTTCTGTGAGTGGGGCCTGCTTTTGCTTAGCAATGCCTGGAAGTACTTTGGTTCAGGCCTGACTCAGCCTTTGATACAAGAGTTTATGTTTCAGGGCCTCATCTTACTACAGGTGTCATCTCCCTGATCTTCATAAAACCTCAAACAGTTGTGGCTTTGTCCCAATGCCCAACAGGAAAACCTCTAGTCTTGCTGCTCAGAAAGACTGCTACGGTGATGTGCACAGGGACAGTTAATAGGAATTCTTACAAGCAGGGATTAAACTTCACACTAGAGGGGGGGAAAAATCAAAGGAAGTGTCTTGCCTTTGTTTTGGTACTACTGTACTAAAATGCATCAAAAATCTGATGGTGATACTTAAGACAGGTCTAAAGGAAAAGTTAGTGTGCCCTAAGTTCCCTAGTGCACTGATACTTCAAACAGCAATAGGTCAAAGTGCACTAGCCAGGGCATAGCATAATGTGAGGGGTTTGTCTTGGCAGTGTAAATCACTACACTCTTAAGTACTTAAGTGTTGCTGTAGCACAAGATCCACAAACTGCATTGCTTTTTGTATACAAATCATAAATTTCCTGTCCTGTGTGTTACACATACACTTGTATGAGCGCACACAAGAGACAAATTCTGAGATTTTATTTTGTCCCTGCTTGAAGGGGCACAGCAGGACTACCAAAACAAACTTACACTACCCCAATACACAAATTCTGACTTTACATTTCTTGTTTAAAAAAACAATATATACAATAAGGGACTGTCTCTGATGAACAACATACGCTTTTTACAAAAGGATCACTTGCTCAGTACAAAGCAACCAAGTTTAATCAGACATTCACCATACAATCAATTTAAATGGTGGAGTTGCAAAATTGGACTGTCTAGTTAAGAAACCTTTGCAAGTACCAACTAAACCAAATGTATGGAAGGTAAGAGTCAGAGGGTCATTAGGCTCAGGCTGGATCTAGTGTAGAAAGGGTACAATGGTTCTCTCCTGTCATTCCCTTAAGAACTTATTTTGGGATTTATTCCTACATTCTAGAATTTAAAATGAGTCCTTTAGGGTTGAAAACGTAAACAGATATATTGCACATGTATCCAAGCAGCATTTTTAAAAACAAGAGATCCAATATTAGAAAATTGTCATGAAATAAATGAGACCTTCTGAAAATACCTCCATGGTAACTAGTGCAATCAAGACCGGCTGTTTAAAAACAAAATAGAAAATGCCTTTTTTTTTTTTTAACCCTCTCTCTCTTTGCACTAGATTTGCAACTGCACCATCATTTACTACCAAATTTCCTTTAATGCAACTTCCTACTGGCAGTGTCCATTTCTAATAAATGTTAATACTGTGCTTTTCCATAAGCACCTTTCACCCAAGAAGCTCAATGCTTTACAAAGATGGGTAATACCCTCATTTTACAGATGTGAAACAGGCACAATGGAAGTTAAGTGACATGCTCAAGCTAACATAACAAGTCTGTGGCAGAGCTAGAATTAGAATTTAGGTGTCAGGGTTCCTCTGCTCTAGCTCAATCTCCCTATGAATTGTGTTCTCAGTTCATCCAAAGCCTTCGAGCTATAAAATGAAAGATACAGTAATTTACATGTAACTGGCTAAGACTCATCTTACTGTTCCGTTTCCAGAAAGGTCATATCTGCTTCTGTCAAAATCCTGAATACATTCATTTTAACTATCTTACTAGTTAGCCAGTAATGTTTACTTTTGCAGAACCTCTGCATTTTGCATTATGACCGTCACCAAGACAACCCCTCCACAGTTTCTATTTTAGGCATGTTAAAAACAAACAAAAAAAACCCCACACCACCACTTAAGTCTGAGGTTAAAGGCTCCTGAATACTTGAAGCCTAAAGAAAAAAATAGGGCTGTTCTCTTAGAGCTATAGTCATACTGTGTTGCTGTGAAAGTCTCCTTCTATTTGACAGGTAATACAAGATGCTTTTTCCTCAGTCAAGTTGTTCAGGGCTTTGAGCACAACATCTGGCATGTGATCCGTTATCATCTTGGGACTTATTAAAATATTGCTAAAGGCTGTTTCTTTTGACCATCTTGCAGTATATTTAACATCAGAAGAACACCACCTAAAAAGAAATATTTCAATAAAGCCTTTTAGACATTTAGAATATCACATGAATTTTGATCTGTGTCCACTATACAGTGCAAATCCACATGTTGGCCTTAGAAAGCATATTGGTCATATTTAAAACCTTTGCGGATTATTAAAGGATATAAACAAACCTTTACTCTACTAAACCTTTAGCTACTACTAAATATTTTATATAATTAGAAGAAAAAGTGGGCTTTTCAAAAAAACCCTCTGTATTGGCCTACTGTGCTCCAATTTATATCAATGGTAAAACAACTTCAGTGAGATCAGAAGTAAGCTAATTTGTGAGTTAATCCTATTTCCCACATTCTTCTTACCCTGAGTTACAGATCCTGTTCTATTGTAACATTTGTGCAGATGGAGTCTGTCGGTTAATTTATTTACATAAACAAATGGAATTTCTCAACTAATGATGAACACGTTAGTTAGTGACATCAATGAGCAGCTAATAATTTTTTCCATATTTCCCATCAATATAAAACTAAACCAATATTTGCCATTTTCTGCATCAGAAACTTCTAAAGGAACCCTTTTTTCCTAGTCTTTAAAATGGTTATTATTTATTTTTTATTAGCAGTATCTCAAAAATCACATTTGGGGCTATATGGGTTGGACAAAGTAGTGGTGTGTTATTTACTGACTACCATTACGTTGAGGGTGCTTTTACTACATATCCAATATTAGATTAAATATGATACAGCTAATTACTGTGTGTCAGGCTGAACTGAGGAGGAAGGCTGGGGAGTTTATTAGCCCAGGCTATGGATATTAATTATCCACCCACTCAACTGAGACCATCCTCAAGTTATTGCCAAACAGTACTGATTTTTAAAGCTAAAAATATTAAAAAACGAATGTGAAAGAAACCAGAAAGCTAAAAGAAAGAGGGCTGTCAAACGGCTGAAAGGAAAGTGTTTTAAAAGAATTTGGCCTGTCCTCTCTTCATTTTCCTCCTCCCTTCTCTTCTGGTCAACAGAGAGGCTCTTTCTCCTCTAAATCATCCATCTTTTTGTGTCTGTTTCAAAATGGAACTAGGAGGGGTGGACAGAGGCAGGAGCTTTGCTGGCCCATAGAGTGGGAAGTGAGGAAGAAGGGAAGAGATTTGCCTTTTAAAAAAACTCTTAAAAAATGCTTCCCTTTTTGGTAGTTTCATAACCCCCATTTTCTTTGCTATTTGAGCATCTGTCTCCTTCCTACTTCAACTCAAAGGGAGGGAGAAGCTGAGGCAGCAAGGTTCTTGCTGGACCAGTTTGAGAATTCCAAGTACAGGAGCCAGAAGCAGAGAGATTTACATGCTCAGGCTACAGTTATTGAGGCAAATATGTCATAGAAATGGTAGTACTACATCATTAACACAACTTCACCATGGCTGGGACAAGCCCATTTCAGTATAATGGGGGATATTACACCATCTTTGACAATAACTAGGTGCTCACTCCACAAACAATGGTAATGTCACGGTAGTGTGTAACAAAGCAATTAGCATCACCATTACAGCACCTAAATACTTTGTGATGCCTTATATAGTGCTGTACAAGTAGGTGGCCTGCGCCAAACACAAGTACCTATCCTGGTTAGTTTACTGTTTAAAGGTGTAAGTGAGTAGAACAGATTCAACACAGAATGGGTTTTGGTCATTACTGTCTTGTGACATTGCAACTGTAATCAGTGGAGGAGACAAAGAAAGAGGAGGTTGTTCCCAGTTTTGGGGGTGAGGGTGAAATGAAGCACTGACTCAGAAGTAGGTAAAAGAAACAGGGAACGCCAGAGAAGATTGGATACAATATATAAAGAGCATGAATATATGTAGGAGAAGATGAGAGCAGAGAGACCAGAACTCTTGCCTCTGCTCCTAAGGTGAAGAAGAGAAGCTTCAATTTAATAATTCAGTGAAGCATAATGCTGATCATTTACCTTCTTGAGCTGGTTTCTTCTACAATGTGGATGATTTTTCCTGGGAGATAAAGATGAGGATACTGAGGTGGAGCATTTAAAGGAGATTCATCCTCAATGGCATTGTAAGAAGGTGACCGATGCATCATTAAACTCTCTTCAGCTAGAAGAGGCTGGGTTAGGGCATCTTGACTTCTACCATCTAACTCAGTTGGGAAGTTATCTGGATCTCCTCCAAACACTTCATACCAACACCCATACAGCAGGATCTGGTACTGAGTTCAGAGAGAAAGAAGCAGAATAGGAAATTTTGATGTTTATTTTCAAAGTAGTATTTAATTTTAGAAACACACACAAAATGCAAGATCTCTATACCCAAGTTTCTCCAAATTAATTAGAGACACTTTTTTGTGGACTGAGCTGATACCAATTAATTAAGAAGGGTCAATTCAGAGGGAAATATCTGCAACTCTGACAATTAAATTCCCCCCCCCCCCCTAGTTCTCCTATCCAGCTTGAGCCCCCACATCCAATCTCTAGCTGCCTATCAGCTTCTTTAAGTTTAACTCTCCACAGAGGGCCTCCATAGGGTAGCTAATCTTGGAAGTACACACAAATCTTGTGGAGAAACCCGTGGAGGATCTAGGGTTTAACTCTAGGCATCGATGGATGGCAGTTTTTAACCCACTCCTTCTCACACCACAAGGAAGTCATCTTCCTGACAATTTATTGTTCCAGTCCTCTAGGAGGACCACCCTAAAGCCTCATCCAGCATGCGATCCTTCTCCAATGACTACTGCTCTGAGAATGCAAGCATAGCTCCTTTTAGAACATCACCTGTGTTTCCTCAATGAACAGTAAGGGCTGATGGTACAGCCAGGCAAAGCCTTCCCTGGTGATGGGGAGAAGGAGTCCCTTCTACAAAATTCCCACTCCCTATTGGTCCCAGAAGACAGGACCAAACTTAGCCTACTGAGCCATACTGGAGTGCTCGGTCATTGATCTATCAATCACTCCTTAATCAGCTGCAGGGATCATTGCTGAGCAACACCAGGGGCACGTCGTTCCACTACAGACACTTTGCACCGCCTCTGCATACTTCTAGTTCCTTCTAGCCAACACAGCAACAAATTGGGATGGCAAATAAACAATGCTGCCCTGCAGGAGATCGACCACTAGGCCTCCTGAAACACGTGAACTTGACTGCAGCCTATAGTGTTTTTCCTCACTAATACTAAATAAAACCAAAAACTAGGCGATAAAAGAGATTTTTGCCTTAAAAAAATGGCACTGAAAATAAAGATGTTTTAAACAAATCCCCTATTTTTGTAAGTAATAACAATTTACTAAAACTATTTAAAAATCGTATTGATTTGTCACCATTTATGCTATTTGGTTTATTTTTTGCATTTCCCTTGAGCAGCAAACTAGTCTGAATTACATACCCTATTTCAGCTCTCAGGTCTTATGCACAACCACAAGAGTTTCCAACACAGCAGGGAAAGGTTTAAATAAGATGACACCATATACCTATGTTGTCACTAAATTAAAAATTAACAAACATTTCTGTTCACTTTGTGCTTTGGAACCCCCTTCTCAACACAAAACAAGCCATCACCACACTAAATGTTGTATCAAAACTAATTGACAATTCCCTTTGCTTTTATTGTTCATGGTGTGTTTTGTTACCTTTGGCCTGTTACAATGAGCAACTATTCTCACTATCCTTCTCTTCAGGTCTTCCATGTTGGGCATACTTAACCTGTTTAACATACAAAAAGTGAAAAAAGCTTCTTAGGCCAACTGCTGGAGAATAACCATCTCTGAATAAAATGTAATGGTCCATCTCAAGTCACATCCTTACCTTGCAACAAGGTCCTTTCCAACAATGACTGACACAATGAAGCGTTTAGAGTAGTCTGCAAGTGATTTGCTAAATAAATAAATAAATAAAATAAAATAAGTTTTGCTATGACCTATGTTATTTGAATAATATAATAATGTGTTGCAATAACAACTTTCAGTTATTTTACTGGACTTTTTTCTGGAACTAGAACTTTTAAGACTAATTCAAGAGCAGGTTATACTGAACCCCCTTACACATGCTAAATAATAGGGATGACTAGATGACTTCTCATGGTCCCTTACAATCCTAAATTTCTATGATTCTATGTTGAACAGGCCAAGATTAGTTAAGGATTTTGATTTGAAGCATTTACTTTCAGTATTAACAGTGTATTTGCTAACAGAATTAACAGAGTATTTCATTCTTTAATGGCTACACAGGAACAATGTCAGATGGGACAATTACAACTTTTCTGGAAAACTTTATTTTATAAATAAGCTATGAACAAGTTTCAGTCATCATCTACAAAGGCAAACCCCACAGTCAGAACAAGATAAGCCTGTTCAAATTTCTTTAATATTAGGGCTGTCGATTAATTGCAGTTAACTCATGTGATTAACTCAAAAAATTAATCACGATTAATTACAGTTTTAATCACACTGTTAAACAATAGAATACCAATTGAAATGTATTAAATATTTTGGATGTTTTTCTACATTTTCATATATATATTGTATTCGGTGTTGTAATTGAAATCAAAGTGTATATTATTCTTGATTATCTTTTACAGTGTAAATATTTGTAAACAAAAGAAATAGTATTTTTCAGTTCTCCTCATACAAGTACTGTAGTGCAATCTCTCTGTCGTGAAAGTGCAACTTACAAATGTAGATTTTTTATGCACTCAAAAAAACAAACAAAACAATGTAACAATGTAAAACTTCAGAGCCTACAAGTCCACTCAGTCTTACATTTACAGGAGATAATGCTGCCCTCTTCTTATTTACAGTGTCAACAGAAAGTGAGAACAGGCATTTGCATGGCACTTTTGTAGCGGGCATTGCAAGGTATTTACGTGCCAGATATGCTAAACAATCGTATACCCCTTCATGCTTCGGCCACCATTCCATAGGACATGCTTCCATGCTGATGACACTCATTAAAAAAAAAAAAAAAGAGTTAATGAAATTTGTGACTGAACTCTCTGGGGGAGAATTGTATGTCCCCTGCTCTGTTTTACCTGCATTCTGCCATATATTTCATGTTATAGCAGTCTCCGATGATAACCCAGAACACGTTGTTCATTTTAAGAACACTTTCACTGCAGATTTGACAAAAGGCAAAGAAGGTATCAATGTGAGATTTGTAAAGATAGCTACAGCATCAACCCAAGGTTTAAGAATCTGAAGTGCCTTCCAAAATCCGAGAGGGATGAGGTGTGGAGCATGCTTTCAAAAGTCTTAAAAGAGCAACACTCAGATGAGGAAACTACAGAACCCAAACCACCAAAAAAGAAAATCAACCTTCTGCTGGTGGCATCTGACTCAGATAATGAAAATGAACATGTGTCAGTCCGCACTGCTTTGGATTGTTATCGAGCAGAACCCATCATCAGCATGGATGCATGTCCTCTGGAATGGTAGTTGAAGCATGAAGGGACATATGAATCTTTAGCGCATCTGGCACGTAAATATCTTGCGACGCCAGCTATAACAGTGCCATGAGAACGCCTGTCCTCATTTTCAGGTGACATTGTAAACAAGAAGCAGGCAGCATTATCTCCTGTAAACGTAAACAAAATTGTTTGTCTGAGTGACTGGCTGAACAAGATGTAGGACTGAGTGGACATGCAGGCTCTAAAGTTTTACACTGTTTTATTTTTGAGTGCAGTTATGTAACAGCAAAAAAAATCTACTTTTGTAAGTTGCGCTTTCATGATAAGGAGATTGCACTACAGTACTTGTATAAGGTGAACTGAAAAATACTATTTCTTTTGTTTTTTTACATTGCTAGTACTTGTAATCAAAAATAAATATAAAGTGAGCACTGTACACTTTGTATTCTGTGTTGTAATTGAAATCAATATATTTGAAAAATGTAGAAAACATCCAAAAATATTTAAATAAATGGGATTCTATTACTTTTTAATCACGCGATTAATCGTGATTTTTTTAATTGCTTGACAGCCCTATTTAATATATTAAACTTAAAACCACTACAGCTTCTTCTGTCAAAATATGAGCCAAATCCATCTCTGAAACAACTCCACTCAGTCATACCAGGGATGAATTTGTGTAAGTATCTTAATGATTTCTGTATCTTGCACTTAAAACCAAGTGTTGTATTTACCTTAACAATCCTCCTGGAGGAGAAAAGGCATAACATCTTAATGTTGGGAAGGAGTTTCTGAGCATGATGGCCAATATGGAAGCTGTTCCACCACCTAAACTGTGACCAACTATAACTAGTTTATATTCCTAAAGACAAAAACAGAAGAGTTATATGGCGAGGTTAAAAGAGAGACAGCTTGCTCCACTTTGGTTTCCAATGTAACTAAAGTGTTTTGTCAGAAACACTGCTAGCAAAATTGAATAATTTGGAAGTCATGACTTACAGGAGCAATGGTGAAAGCCTGGTTTAAAATGCCATCATTTATTAGCCTTCTGTAGATGTAATTTGCTGCTTGAGTTATCCCCTAGAAGACAGTATTCTAAGTTAAGAGAAAAAAGTAGTGTCCAGTTGGAAATGCAATACACATATCCCTTTAAATGCAGTGTTCAGAGTACTGACTGCAAAAAAGTGTGATAACCTAGTTAACTGTTTCAATGCTCTACTGACATATGTATTGCCCAAGAGTGGCACCTGAATGAGTGTACTGCACATTTACATTTTTTCTTTTTTCTTTTTTTTTTTAATTTAAAGGGACACAAGAGACAAGCAAAACACCAGGACTACAACTTAAAAACTCTGCCTCCTGCATTGCAGAGAAGAACACTGCCAACAAGCCACCCAGACAGCTGGTCTACTCTGTCTCACAAAAAAAACAGCTAATTCCATTTAACTGAAGAAATTTAGGGTTGTTAATTTGAATTTTTTTCATTGAATAAATCACTTCAAATGGTTAAAGATGACACATGCCTTATGCACAAAACCATTTTCCAGAACGTCTTCAAGCGTCAGGTCTTCACACTCTGCTGACAGATCAGTGAGGAGATCCTGCAAGTAAACAACAAGACAGACCCCTTTTGCTACAAACATCTATTATGGGAATTTTCACAGCCCTTGACGCTGTCTTTACTACAGTAATATCCTCAAGCAAACTTTGAGTCTGCAAGTAATTGCACATAGAAAAGAGAAGTATGAATATCTCTTACTTACACACATCTAGAAACCCATCACAAAGTGCTATTTACAGCTACTGTATATACAAACAATACTCTGATTCAAGCTACTATGCAAAAGCTGGCATGTACACTGTACATACACCTCACACCATACTGACACAAAATTACCTTTGCCCTTCTCCCACTTGCTCCTTAAAATGGCATATGGGCTCTCAGGCATCCAAGAGCAGATAGGGGAAGTAGATAATCTTCTTAAGTGGTAAGCCTATCTCATTGCTGACTCAACTGTTGGGTTATTTTAAAATTCATTGTGTCACTGTGCACTACGTATTTAGTCTAGCCACTACAGAGAAGTGTACTGTCTCCTCCAAACCATTGGGACATACCCATCTCCAGAGCCAGTGTTACACAACAGAGATGATACCTCAAAAGACAAGGTTCCTCTCACTGCAACCACAATAGCCTCCTTTTTGTGATCCAAAGCAACAAAAAATGGGATCTCGAAAATCTGAAGGATAAAAAATTAGGTGTGTTTAGTGAAGATACCAAATTTTCAAGAACAGTAAAGATTTATTGTAGTTTCCTGGAAAGAAATGAACATGACATCATGAAATTCTATTTAGGCATATAAACTTTTCTTACTGAACTCAGGATTTTCTAAAATCTATTGTATGTTATTAGGATTTCTCTTATTTTTGTACAAGGTTACACGAGAGCTTTTGCTATGTGTTGTGAAGTCTGTCAGTACTTAAAAAAATGTCAATGTTTGTGTCACTTATCTAAAAAAGCATCCCTGTATTAGGGTTGGGTTGTTTTTTTTAAACGCTTTTAAAAACATTTTGGGTTAGTTGGGGCTTCCATTTTATAACGGGGAGGGCGAGGAGAGGAAAGCATCCTCTTCCTGGTTTCTAATTGAACTCAAGAAATTACTGAGAATTCTCTTGCTGGATGTTTGTCCAGATTGTTTACCTTGTTATGAAAGCTGATATGAATGAAATCTCTGTACTGTAGCCCTGTTATTTTTAGGATGGATCCAAAGTGAAAGTTAAGACGATCACCGCCAATTATATCAGAATCTGTTGGGCTGTTTCTGCAACTAAGGAAACATGGGAAAGAAAAGTGAACTTGCCAGTTCCCGTTCGTTACATTTCCTTTCAGAAAAAGAACTCAATTACATTCACAGCAGGGTTTCTATTGGGAGCGCACTGGGTGTTTATACTATAAAGACTGGCTAATACACCATTGCTATAAATCTTGTAGCAGAGTAAACAAGGCAATTCCTAAGAAGATAATTTTTTTTTAAAACTACATCCAGATAGAAATTATACACTTGAGGAAAAATTTCAAGTACAAAAACAATTCTAAGGAGTGAGTTAATTTGACCCCAGCCACAATTTCAGCTATAAAATTATAAATTCATTCAATTTCTCCCAAGTCTTTATTACGGTAAGTTGTGACATCTCAGAAGGATAATTAACTTCATGGCAATTAAAGCTGGATGGAATATTCACTCCTAATGTCACAAATAATGGAGGCGACTATTTAAACAGAGAGATACTATATAAGATTACGCTTGCCTTCTTAATATTAACTGCCAAAGTTTGCAGTGTTATTGTAGCTGTGATGATCACAGAATATTGGAGACAAGGTGGGTTAGATAATAACTTTTACTTGGTCAACTTCAAAGTTGCCGAAGTTTGACATAAGAAAGTTTTTCATTTTGATGCACTTAGTATAATTTCCAAATTTGTCTATTTCTTTTTCTTAATTTTGACACACTTGTGTTACATTATGTTAAATATAATATTAACATACAAAGCTAGTTTATGGTGAGATTTACTTATGTTAGATTTTGATCCTGCACCTGTCTCAGTGCAGATGGCCGCCTGTGCAGAGACCCATTAACTTGCGGGAAGACTGCCTATACAGAGAGAATTTCAGGATCAGGGTCTTTAACAACTGACTCATTCCTTATATAGAAGCAAATGGTTCCACTGTAAGACAAAGAGGTCTAGGAGGGTAATCTTGCCTGATTCCCCTAAATAGAGAAAACAATCAATGTACTTCCATTTATACACACTCTTGTCTAAGCAGAAGCATATAAGGCCTCAATCCATCTTTTTCGGTTTGATTCCAACACCCCCCCCCCATTTTGAGGAATGTCAATTCAACTCAATCAAATGCCTTTTCAGATACTAACATTGATCTAGCTCAGGCAACCTATGGCACGTGTGCCGAAGGCGGCACGCGAGCTGATTTTCAGTGGCACTCACACTGCCTGGGTCCTGGCCACCTGTCCGGGGGGCTCTGCATTTTAATTTAATTTTAAATGAAGCTTCTTAAACATTTTAAAAACCTTATTTACTTTACAAACAACAACAGTTTCGTTATATATTATAGACTCATAGAAAGAGACCTTCTAAAAATGTTAAAATGGATTACTGGCACGCGAAACCTTACATTAGAGTGAATAAATGAAGACTCGGCACAGCACTTCTGAAAGGTTGCCGACCCCTGATCTAGCTGAATGAAGACCAGTAACTCTTTACACTGTTTGCAATCTTTTGTTTCTTTGTTTTCTTGTGACTATTGGGTCACACTCTTTGTAGCTTGCATAGGCTGAGCTCACTGCAAGCACCAGGGGCTCCTTGCATCCCTCCACTCCACCCCACAAGGCCCTGTGTGCTACCCTCCTGTCCCTCTTTATTTCAGGTACTCCCTGAAATTTCCCCATATTCCCCCCATGCCAGCAGCTCTGTGTGCACCCCCATTCCTGCCATACCCTCCATACTAGGAGCTCTGTGTGCACCCTTTTCCCTCCATGCACCCCATCTTCCCAGTGCTGGAGCTCTGTGTGCCCCCCTCTACCCACACCAGGATACCCCAATCTCTGCCTCACTAGGTTCTGTCTCCCCCCTATTCTCCATGCTAGTGGTCTTGGGTGCTCCCCACTCCACTCATA
Organism: Platysternon megacephalum; assembly: GCA_003942145.1. Taxonomy (NCBI): domain Eukaryota; kingdom Metazoa; phylum Chordata; order Testudines; family Platysternidae; genus Platysternon; species Platysternon megacephalum. The sequence goes on along the minus strand of QXTE01000200.1, from coordinate 633,860 downwards.
CCAAGGTCCCTCAATTTTCACTCCACACCAGGGGCTCTGTGTGCCCTCCCCCCATTCTGTCTCCCAGGCCAGGGGCTGTGTGCACACTTCCATTCTCCCATGCCTCAATTCCCCCAAACCAGTATTTTTTTGGGAGATAAGTCATTCAAGGTGCAAACATGTTAAACTTTATTAGGACAGGCAGAGATGAAGCAGAGGTAGTTTTATGCTGGAAGGCATTAATGGGTGCCATTAACCCACTGTTTGATTTTATAGACAATTACAGAGGGGCTTAAAGCTGTTGCTCTACGTGTCTCCCATTCCCCCTTTCAGTTGTCCAATTCTATCCAAAATCAATAGGGTTCTGGTCACTGATGCCCACGAACATTCTCTGAACATCAGGTGCAGTGTTCAAAAACGTCTTGTGTAATAGTCAAACACAGAAATGCCATCAAGTTCAGTGTATGACTTTGTAAGTTTGGCCAAAGAAAACAGCTTGCCTACCCTTCCAAAAACCAGAAGAAGTATTTTGAAGGCTGGTTTCCTTTTACTCAATTTGCGAAAGACAACTCTAGTAGTCAAGCTCATGTATACTTATTAATAGATAGAAACTGACGAAATAAGAACTGCTATTTAAGTGATTTGTACTGATATGAAAAAACAAATAATTAAAAAAGAAACTGCACTTTTAAGATCTTATACCAACCTACCAGTCACCATTAAGCTTACAGAGTGCAGTACATGGGTTAGTGTATATGTAGTAAGGCCATCCATAAGCAGCTGCAGCAAACTGCATGTAGTGAGCAGCATTTTCTAATTCGATATCCAAATCATCAGTCTGGAGGGGGGAAAAACAACAAAAACAAAAACCAAACAGTTCTACATGTAAGGCAAGCCCAGGATAAAGAATGCAGATGCACACCATGCTACTGTAACACTAAGGGCCTAGATCTCCCCATAGACGCAAGTAGTCATGGCAATGAAGTTTATTCTTTTACCTTTTCACTGTAAGCCCCAGGTAAGTGAAACAGAACAACTGAGAGGAAGGAGTTCACACTTAAGCATATTCAATTTTCTTATTTAGAAAAAGTTTAGGGTTTATTTGTTAATAATAAAGTCTTGAAAATGGAGTCTTGAAAAATTCTAATTACTGTTCATTAACAGTACCAAGTTTATATGTTTCTATACTTTACTATGCACTGATAAACATGGAACTGAAAATTAAATGTTCATTCTAAGGGGTGTAGGTGGAGTGAAAGCTACAGATTATGTAACAGATAATTCTCACAAGAGCTTTTTTTTTCCTTTGCACAGAACCCACCATCAGCTGAATTCAAAAGGAATTATCTAGTAAGTGGCGTGCACTTAAACGGTTTCAACTGAAGTGGAATCATCTACTTTGGTTAAAACAGTGCATTAGGTGAAAAATTAAAGATTACAAAAAGGTACAAAATAATTTACAAGAGATTTTTCCCATTTTAAGCCATTTAAGAGACTGGTGGAAGATCCCGAAATGAAGTGTCACTCCTGATCAGCAAGCATTAAACAATTACTGTTTCTGTTTCTCATCCTGTCTGGATGTTGGTAACTTAGTTATAATTTGAAAGACAAGTACAGTATACTGATGCTCCCCGGGTTACGCAAACCCGATTTATGCAAATCAGCACTTGTGGANGGGGGGGGGGGGGGGGGGGGGGGGGGGGGGGGGGAGGCGGCGCGTAATTGTCGGGTATACGTTCCCGACTTACGCAAAATTCGACTTGCACAAGGCGTTCCGGAACAGAAAGCTTGCGTAAGTCGGGGAGCATCTGTACTGCAAGACCAATATTTTCAGCTCTATGCTCATAGAACTGGAACGTCATCTTATTTGTTTCTGTGCATATTCTTCATGGTGATTCAAAAAACCCTATAATTTTCACACATATACCTACTTCCCATTTCAAAATTTCATATTTATCAACATAAATGAAAACATAATTATGGGGTGGAATTTTTGAAAATGCCTAAGGAACACAACTCCCATTGTTTTTCAATGGGACTTGTTCTCCTAAATCACTTGGATGCTTTTGAAAATCCCACCCTTATAGCCCAGTTTTGTAATACACTTGGTAAGATGTTGGGAGGTTTTTAGCTTATAATCATTTTCCAGTCATTTTTACTTTCAGGTTCTCCATGTATTAGTACAATACAGCAATGTTTTGATTGCAAACTTCATAAGAGAATTTTTATTGGATTACAAAATTTCCTATTTGAACTTAAAATACTGGAAACTATGAGCCTTTTGTCAAAGCTAATTTTTACAAAACTTGCATTTTAGTTCAGTTTGACAAGACACTGTCCCCCTTAAACAGGCTGTATCACAAAGCTGTTTTTTGGTAGCTTATCTTACCACATGGGATAGGTGGGAATGACACAGGACTTCTTCAGGCTCTTTTGGGCAGTTTTCCACTTTATCTTGCTCTTGATGGAGCAGAGTCAAGCCTGCTGCTATGTCACTAGGCACCAGATCAGTGTCCTGCCAAAGAAAATGGAAAAAATTCTTTAAAAATAAACCCACAACATCACAGGCAATCCACTGAAAAATTTAAAAAGTGATTTTTTTTTCAGTTCTATAGTAAATACATTTACATCAGAAGGCAAGGGTGTGCTTGTGAAACATTCACATCCCCAGCCAATGCACTCAATGTTGCATCTTTAAAAACTTTCTGCAAATAAAAGCCACATACATAAATTCCAATGTCAAAAAGAAAGTTAAAAGGATCTTCTTTAAAAGGCCTGTGGAGCCCTAAAGCAAAACATGATCTGAACATGACTAATAATTGTCACAAGCAACTTAGAAAAAAACCATGTACCTTCCTCTACAGCAGGGGTTGGCAACCTATGGCACGTGTGCCAAAGACGGCACGCAAGCCAATTTTTAATGGCACGTGCAGCAGCGTGCCATTGAAAATCCTCCCGACCCAGCCCGTTCTTCTCCGCCCCCCGCCTACCGCTCTCTCTGGCGGGGGAAGGGGGCAGAAGCAAGCTTGCTCCTGCCGGCTGCTGCTGTACAGCAGGCTCCGCCAGCAGCCAAGCTTCCCCCTCCCCCGCCTCTTCCCCCAGCGTGGAGCCCTGCCTCCTCTCCCTCCCTCCGATGGCCCTTGCGAGGGAGGGGAGAAGAGCAGCCCCAGCGCCCTCGCTGCTCAGACCGGTAAGGAGGCAGGGAAGGGGGGTAGGAGCGGGGCGTATCCCTCCAGCCCCCTGCCGTGCGCCACTCAGGACGGGGGGCTGGGAGCGCCCCCCTGATCCCAGCCCACCCCCCAGCCCTCTGCCCTGACCCCTGTGCCCCCCTTGCACCCCAGCCCCCTGCATCCCCCCCCACGACCCCATCCCTGATTCCTGCACCCTCCACACATACCCAGCCCCCCCACACCCCATACCGACTCCTGCACCCCCTCACATGCCCCCACACCCCCTGCCCTGACTCCTGCACCCTCCACACATACCCAGCCCCCCCACACCCCATGCCCTGACTCCTGCACCCTCCACACATACCCACCCTGAGCACCAGGTTGGCAGCGGGCTGAGTGGGGCCGGAGGCCGGGACCCCAGACTGGCAGTGGGCTGAGCAGGCCGGCGGCTTAAGTTCAGCATTTTAATTTAATTTTAAATGAAGCTTCTTAAACATTTTGAAAGCCTTGTTTACTTTACATACAACAGTAGTTAGTTATATTATATATAGACTTATAGAGAGACCTTCTAAAAAACGTTAAAATGTATTACCGGCACGCGAAACCTTAACTTAAAGTGAATAAATGAAGACTCGGCACACCACTTCTGAAAGGTTGCCGACCCCTGCTCTACAGCTACTACGCAAGTTTGAAGGAGTGCCCATGCTGTTATTTGTGATATGTCACTAGCAAATACTCCTGCTCTAAACCTATGGTAAGCCACATAGCATTTCCTTACAGATCTTTAACAATACTGTAAATACAACCCTGTCATTTAGAGCTCGATCCTGCAAAGTGATGAGCACTACAGTCACAAATGAAGCGGATATGAAGTGAGGACACTCAGCCCCTCACAGGATTGGGTTCTTAGAGTGCCATGAAGATTATTCCATCTGTAAAGAAACCACATTAGAAGGCCAGGGAGTATGGTAATTGAGCTTTTCATCACAAGATTATTTGTTCAAATTGACCCTAGTTCAACAATGATCATTGGAAGGCTCTGAGCAACTTATATGAAATGAGACTGGCAAAATAAACAAGCTATATCATGAGTAATAATTAGAAATATTGGCAGAAGGATTCCCCTTCTATTAGCCATGAGAACTGGGATTTTTAAGTTTGATGGCAATGGGAAGACTCAGCAAAATCAGGATGTGGCCACTTTCTTTTCTACCATGCATAAGTGAAGGGGGGTTTACAGAGTAAAGGTCCAGGTACAGAGGTGGGGAGGTTTTAATTCAGCTGCCCAGGATGACTACTCCCCTTATCAAGGCTCCCTCCATCATCCTACAACCCACTGACTAGGAGGCAATTATAGTGCAGCATGCACAGACATCACTTTAATGAATAAGAACCTCTCCCACCAACCTTGAGTATGAAAAAAGATCCTAAGGTCACTGCAGAACTCTGCTCTCCCACACGGTCGCACAGCGGGCTGGCAGTTAAGTCCCAGCTCAATCAATACTATGCAGACCTTAACTTGTGAGGAGCTTTCTACAGCATCTACAGAGTAGCTTTCTTGTATGGGCCAGTTTGGTATAGTTCAGGAAAGGAGAACTGCCTTAACACACTGTTAATGCTGATATTACCTCTTCATAAGCTCAATAAATTAATGTAGCTACATTGTTTGCTGTTTGTACCATTCCCTACTATGGGCAAGGGGAAAAATGGTAAACTCTGGATCCCCACATACCAAGATTAAGAAAAATCAACCTCATTCCCCTGACTAGGGAATTGCCCACGTTAAAGAGAAAAAGAACTTCACTAGCTGAACTACAGCTGATAGCCTTACCGGGAAATCTAAACTCCCAATATAGACAAGATCCTAAACTCAATTAATACCATCAGGCATTCTTAGAGGATCATGAGAAAACTCCAGTGGACTGGGGCTTTTTTTTTTTAAGTTTGTACAAGGAAAAGAGTGATGGTACCAATTTATTTTTTAAATGCAAGCAAGCATGATATTACAGGAAAGCAAGTTTGTGACCAAAATATTGGTGAAAAAGTGGAGGCAAATTCACTGTTGTGAAGCTATTGCCTATTTGGCTCCTATGTCTGTGAAGTGCCAAGTGTGTTAAAATAAAGTAGTTTGAAAACTGGTTACTTGAGCATGTGACTTTTCCAAGTTTTATGTTTGTAATTTGTTAGTTTGTGCAATTTTCCCAATCTCTTCCCCCAAGAGAGCAAAGGAACCCATGTTAAAAGGAGGACAGCGTGGTGTAAGTTTTCTGTTTCAGAATAGAGCTGACAGGTATCAAAAGCCTGATTCTCAAGTAAATGGCACTGCTGAAGTCTCACTGACCTAAAGGCAAGAGCCACATCTGAAAATGCTGCAGTATTGGGGATTCAGTGTTTAGTCAAATGGAACGATAAGAATAAACAAACAAATCTTTCCATCTTACTGAGAAGTAGGTGCGGAAAAGCTCTGCAATACTTGTAAAAGCCACTCGGTGATCATCATCTTGCATAATACAACAACACAGTAACCTGATTCTCGTCTCCCAGACTCTGGTTGCGGTCTTCTTGACATTATAAAATAATTGGCCTGATTGACTGCTTTCCAAGTTGCGATTTATATCATCAGCCAGGTACAGTGTCTTTTTCCCCCCAAGTGGATCAAAGACAATTACAACTGCAACGACGGTAAAGATGATGATAACCCAGCTGCAAAACAGAAGGGTGTGGGAGGAAAGGCTTGGTGAACCATGTACTCCTAAAGTACTGTATACAAGAGCATGCAGCTATAGTTCTTGTTATAGAAAAGAAAATACAGTTTATTGTGGCATACCACCAGAACACTCACTTACTGGTACCGATGATAGCTTTGTAATAGGGACACCAATCCACTAGGAACAGGATTGAGACTGCCAACTCATTTCACATAACACACTAAACCTCTACTGACGGATGACTGTTTTGAAATAGCTACCTTAAGTTGGGGAAGGCTCCATATGCCATTACCGGTCTCTTAAGGCATCTCTCTCTGCTCCTCTGTTTCTCTTCTCCCACCCGCTTCACATCCGTCCTATCGTCCATCTGTCTTTTTGACCCCTTCTCATCTTTACTCTTCATAGCCTTCACTTCATCCCCTGCTTTGTAAGGGAGGATGCCACAACATCTCTCAGGTAATTAGAAAAGCGAGTTTATTCTAGTCTTTATATATTCACCCACTATAAAAATCCTTGTTTAAGAAACTCCAGTAATTTAAAACAAATATCCAAGTTTTGAGTTCTCAGAAAAAATCTTCACTGGATATTTAAAATATAAATACATAATATAAGCTTAGCTTAGTTTTCTGTTAGCATCTTTACCTTGCAATAACTGTCCAAAATACGACATTTACCACAGTCCTTTCACAACGTACATCGGTGTCCGACACCCATATAGCTCCCACAACTGCCCAGACCAATTCTGGGATATAAAGACCTAGCCGAGTATACAGCAATTTAGGAAGAGATTTCCTTGGCCCAGGGTTAGAAATTGTTCCTGAAATTACAGATGGAATTTAAGTAAAAAGTCACTTATGTACATAAAATATCATAAAAAAAAAAATCACATCAGTGTTTTTATGCTATGGTGCCCAGTGTGAAATTTAATCAAGTATATAAAAACCCAACAAACTAAGATTTTTACAGTGAAGTTTCGAAGAAGTGAAACTGTAGACCATAAAGCAGGGGTCGGCAACCTTTCAGAAGTGGTGTGCCGAGTCTTAATTTATTCACTCTAATTTAAGGTTTTGCGTGCCAGTAATACATTTTAACGTTTTTAGAAGGTCTCTTTCTATAAGTCTATAATATATAACTAAACTATTGTTGTATGTAAAGTAAATAAGGTTTTTAAAATGTTTAAGAAGCTTCACTTAAAATTAAATTAAAATGCAGAGCCCCCCGGACCGGTGGCCAGGATCCGGGCAGTGTGAGTGCCACTGAAAATCAGCTTGCGTGCCGCCTTCGGCACACGTGCCATAGGTTGCCTACCCCTGCCATAAAGTGTCTTAGAACTGAATGGTGAACATCTTTAGCATTTTTAATGGTTTAAAACTGGAAATATTAAAATATACAAAGGGACCGTTACAGGTACCACTATGTCCCATGATAAAGTGTCTGTGCATATGCTCCCATATCATATTAGTTTGCCTCTCTTCCTCTAGCTGAAACTCTTCCTGTTTACATAATTATTGTATTAATAAAACACTATATAATTTGTGTGGACCACCTTCCTATATACTTTTCCTTAACAGCCTACTGTATCTGATACACTTTTGATACATGTCACTGACTGTGACTATATAAGGCTATGTTTACAAGTACCATTATGGAGCAGATGGATTCTGCATAGCTGCTCCTGGAAGTGTGTCAGAGGTGTTAAAAACAGAGGTGTTTTCAGATTATTTATTAGTGAACTAGTAAATTCCTCGATGTGGAAGTAGCAGCATTGCTGAATCTGATTTGGTTGTGAGAGGATATTTTGGAGTCCCCCTATTTTAAGTTATCTACAGGCTGTGGTAAACAGTTATCTCCATTTGATTATTTAAGGCTAGCAGAGTTTAATTTATTTGTATTAGTAGTATTAATGCTGAGAAGTGGTTACTATAAACCTTATTACTGTCAGGGCACACAGAATGTTTGTAAAGCTGTTCTATTTTAATGTCAAATCTAAATAAAATATATAAATCCTACTACTATAAATATCAGGTATTGCAGACTAAGTATTTACCTTGCATACTGATATACACAATAGCAGATACAGCGCATATTATGGCAGCCAGGAGAATGAGGAGGACAAGCAGGTAGCTGTGCAATAATCCCCCTCCAGTACAGTTAAATTTGCCTTTGTGAATGGAGTACAAAACAAGAATTCCAATCCACCTGCAGAAAAACAGTACCATAAGTTGTCACGGCTAGGAAGAAACATACTTCACCACAAAGCTAATTCAGTCATAAAAAATTATCCATCTTCATTTAAAAATAATTCACAAAAGGGGCATGTTCCCACAATGAAACTCACAGAATGTAAAGACTCCAGTAGAGTATATTGCAGTAACCACAATAGAGACTACAAGTTCAACAATATCCTCCTTCTTTTATAGCACCTTTCATTCAGATGGATCCCAGAGCACTTCAATGATGGATGAAGTTTATCAGTTTAAGTGATGCAACCACATCTTGAAGTAGTAGCAAATGATTACTGTGTAGTATGGTATTAATTTAGTACAGCATGCAAAAGTTAGGTATATCTCCATATATTATATCTCATAGAACTGGAAGGGACCCTGAAAGGTCATTGAGTCCAGCCCCCCGCCTTCACTAGCAGGACCAAGTACTGATTTTGCCCCAGATCCTTAAGTGGCCCCCCCACACACACACGATTGAACTCACAACCCTGGGTTTAGCAGGCCAATACTCAAAACACTGAGCTATCCCTCCCCCCGAATTACATTACATGTCTCATTCTCAATATGAAAACCCAGGTTATCAATACATAACAGGAAAAAACCCTCAATTTCTCTCTCACTTCCATGTAATAAAATGCCAAATGAACCAGACAATCTCATGTCGTATCTAAACAAATATTCCTAACAACATACCAACTCAGCAGCTTCCCAGGCATGTTATAAAAATCAACAAGATAATCTACAGATACATAATAGCAATTTCCTAAGGAATCCAAGGACTACTCCAATTAGCATGAAAGTTAACATACATTTAAAATAAAACAATTAAAATAATCCTAACATTCACATTATCCTTTATAGAGGACTAGAAATCACTTGTCAATAAAAGCAGCAAAGAATCCTGTGGCACCTTATAGACTAACAGAGGTTTTGCAGCATGAGCTTTCGTGGGTGAATACCCACTTCTTCGGATGCAAGTAGTGGAAATCTCCAGGGGCAGGTATATATATGCAAGCAAGAAGCAAGCTAGAGATAACGAGTTTAGTTCAATCAGGGAGGGTGAGGTCCTGTTCTAGCAGTAGAGGTGTGAAAACCAAGGGAGGAGAAACTGGTTCTGTAGTTGGCAAGCCATTCATAGTCTTTGTTTAATCAGCCGCTGATCAGTTTTGCCTTCAGCCTACTGTCACCAGGACGGAATGGCTGCAGGCAGAACACTTGAGTCTGTCTGTATCTATCTGTTGTCTCTTGTCTTATACACTGTAAGCTCTTCGGGGCAGGGAATGTCTTTTTGTTCTGTTCATACAACACCTAGCACAATGGCATACTGGGTTCTACAATAATAATAGGGCACCAGAAATGTACAGTGCACCTTCCATGGCAGACCAGATCTCCCAGCTGCATGGTTCGCCTCCTGTTAGAGGGTGGTGGGAAGTGAGGATGGGGTTGCTCTTACCAGATCATTCTGATGAAAAGTTCAAAGGCTCCCGGAAAAACAAAGTCATCACTAGCGATAGCCCAGCGTCTCGTCAATATCACCATTCCAGGCATCTTGGGGACCCTACCAGTGCTGTGCCTGCTCCTCCTGCAGGAAGCAAATGTACTGATGACACACACCCCTCCTTTCCCTCACTAAAGCAGGGAGCCTGCCTCCTACCAAAACTAGCCACCATACCTCAGATTACTTCTCGGGGACCCTAAGCGACGCATCTGCCCCCTTTCCCTGCCCCCTTTCCTACCCCCAGGCCAACCCCTGCTCCTGAAGGGCCGTCCCCAGGCCTGCCCCAGGCGGGCTGCCCCCCACCACTTCCCTGCCCTCAGGCCAACCCCCCCGAAACACTTCAATGCCCAGCCCCAGCCGGGCTGCCCACCTTCCATCCCCTCCCTCCCCGCCACACCACCAGCCTCCCAAGAAGCGACCCCGCACCAGGAAGACGCTCCCTGCTCTCCTCGGACAGAACGTCACACCAGTCCAAAAAGGATTACGTAAAAAACAACACAACGCCATGACGCAAACACGCAGCGTACGCCCTTAGAATCGCGCAGTGCACACATTCACCCTTTCTCACCGGCGCATGAGTAGAGCTCGCGCGGATAGACGCTTTCCCATCCCGTTTCAGGATGGGACGCATGCGCAGAGCTTCTACGATCCCCGCCCTTCGAGCGGCTAGGCGCATGCGCAAAGGACGCGCGGCTCGGAGTCCCCTCTGCTCCCTCGCCTGCCTAGCCCCGAGGCTCATGCGCAGAGCTCTCCCGTGCTGACAGGCGCTCCCCTGGAAATGGAGGCGCTGAGAGACAGCAGGCTGGGCACCGGGCACTTGGCTGTCCCCCATGATGCTGCCCCCCTGGCAGATGTGCCAGCTGGCCCTGTTTTGCCCCTTATGGCACTGTGACAACCATATGATATCACCTCACAGCACCATGCCATCTAGGGTGACCAGACGTCCCGATTTTATAGGGACAGTCCCGATATTTGGGGCTTTTTCTTATATAGGCTCCTATTACCCCCCACTCCTTGTCCCGATTTTTCACACTTGCTATCTGGTCACCCTAATGCCATCACCCTACATGCCACTACAATGTGGGGTCCTGTGGGTCCCCCCCACACTGACAAGATACAGAGGGGTTCCAAGAATCTCCTGATTCTGATCTGTATGTTCTGGTTCACCAAAAAAAGTTATGGGAGCTCTCAACTGAAAGACAGTGACACACTGGTCATCAATATAATTGTGAAATGTACGTATGTGTACTATGTGAGGAGTTATAAATCTGTACTAGAATATGATGGTTTTAAGCATGTAAGTTAAAAGCAGGTCAGCAAAAGGTGACATGCCTTAGGCTGGTTCCTCCAGATAGGAGTTAAGAAATGTGTATTTCTGTCAAGCTGTACATGAAGCATTGTAAGCTAACACAATGGACGCCTATTTACAAACAAAGTCAAATGGTAATGAACTGATGTGAACTCAACAGGAAAGGAAGCACATAGAAAAAGAAAAAAAAGCCATGGCTGTTATCCTGTCTCTGAGGCTACGTCTACACTACTCGCGGGATAGCGATCGATCTATCGGGGATTGATTTATCGCGTGTAGTGTAGATGTGATAAATCGATCCCTGATCGCTCTCCCGTCGACTGCTGAACTCCAGCTTGGCGAGAGGCGGAAGCAAAGTCTACGGGGGAGCCGCGGCAATCAACCCCGCGCCATGAGGATGCGAGGTAAGTCGAACTAAGATACGTTGACTTCAGCTACGCTATTCTCGTCGATCCCCCCCCAGTGTAGACCAGGCCTGAGTAAAGACAATGAACTTTGGGGTTATTTCTAAAAGGCAAAGATAACATCCTGGCATCCTCCACCTCCATTCATGAAAGCAGGGTCTCAGCCAAGCTAGGCTAAAAACGCTAAAGAGGACTTTGGGTGACAAACATCTTTAGACAGGTAGTTAACCTGTTAGTTAAGTTTAATCTCTGGAGAGCATGTTACAATTTTGTTTTCTGTGTAACCATTTGTTTCCAATATCCTTATCCATTATCTCCCCCATCTCTTGTCTTTGATAAATTTATTCTTGTTTTCACTATGAATATATCTCAGTGCTGTGGTATTATGCAAAGTGCTGGTCATGAGTTGAATCTTACAAGTGGGGGATATCCCGTTCCTCTGGGACGAGTGGGCCTGGTAATTCTGCAAGTGTCCCTTGGATAATGGGCTGGACACTGCAGGGAATGCTCCAAGTATCTGGGGGTTGGTGTGTGCCTGTCACTACCTGTACAGAGAGATTGAGGTCTGCGAAGGCTTGGAAAGCAGTGCTGATGCTGCTACAGGCTGTTGGTTTCGGGGACCTGCTCCAAAGCAAGCAGAGCCAAGACTCTGTCACACTACGGGCAAGTAGTGGCAAGGTGCCTCACAATCTTGGTTCTTGGGTATCCTTGGAAAGCGACATAGCTGCGTCAGACCCTGAGTTCCACTGTGACTTGGGTCCAAGCCCTGTCATTTTGCAGTCTGGATGCAGCTCAAGCCATAGACCTGAGTCAGAAGGTCTGCGTAGTGTAATCTGGACACGTTAGCATGGCTCTGCTGGTCCAGCAATTGTAAACCAGGTTTACAATGCAGCATGGGCTCAGAAACACCGAGTCCACAAGCCTGGGTCCCACAGACCCAGGTTTACAGTGCGGTATAAACATACATTAGAATGCCACATGATAAGTTTGATAGTTAATAAGATAGGAAATTACACACACACACACACAAATGATGTTAAAAGAACATTAAGACTGCACATAAAAGTCAAGCACTCAAAAGTTAGGAAATGCCAGAATTAAGGGTGCCTGTGCAACCTTAATTCAACCCCCTTGTGGATATGGATTTATGATCGTCATAATTACATAATCACATACTATTTTCCCACAAGACCCCTGCCTCATTCAGTTCACAGAATGGAGCTACTCTGGGGATGAATTAGGGTCATATAGTGAAGAAACCTGTCTGTAGGATCCCTACTTCATTTGTTGTGAAGTTGGAAGTGTGTAATGAATGAGGCAGGGGATTGATTGCAAGTGAAAGGAGACCTTAATGTCCTTTTAATGTAATTTTTGTGTGTTCAGTAATGTTCACCTCGCCCAAAGCTGGATATGTATAGAAAAAACAGAATTCCTGTACAGACCTCAGGAGAGAGTCTTTCTACTTACAGAAATGGCCACCTCAGAAAGGGAGATGCCCACATGTGAAATTTATGTTCAATTTATGGGCTACAACTAGGATCAAAACCAGTCTTGACTTCAATGAGGAAAAAACAAACCTTTCCCCAAAGGTGTGGGTCAGAGACAGCAGGTTTTCAACAGGTATGGAAGACAGGTGAGATGGAAACATTAGGGAACAAATGGGGAATTGGGGACGATATTAAAGGTGGAGAGAAATACACAAAATACGGGCAGAAATTTAAAAAAGGATGTGGGAAAAGCAAGTCACAAAATTGTTGGATGGGTTTGAGAATATAGAAGTGCCTCTAGTAGTTGGACTGGTAGCTGAAAAACAATCTCATTTACATTTGAAGTTAGGTGGAATACGGGTGAGGAAAATAAAGGGACCCATACCAGACAAATACAATTTAACCAAATGCAGGTCAATAGTAATTAATAATATGACATCTATCCAGGTACTTATTTGGCACTCATTACTGTAGTATCTGAACACCTCACAATCATTACTGGATTTTATCCTAACACCGCCCCTGAGAGGGAGAAAGTATTACACCGCTACCTTGATATAACACCGCCCAATATAACACAAATTTGGATATAACGCAGTAAAGCAGTGCTCGGGGGAGGGGAGGGGGGGAGGGGCTGCGCACTCTGGTGGATCAAAGCAAGTTCAATATAACGCGGTTTCACCTATAACACGGTAAGATTTTTTGCCTCCCGAGGACAGCGTTATATCAAGGTAGAGGTGTATCACCATTTTACAGATGCAGAGCTAAGGCACAGAGTACATTAAGTCACTTATCCAAGTTCATACACAAAGTATAAGGCAAGAACTGACCCCAGCTCTCCTGAGTCCCAATACAATATTCAAAACAGAAGACCATCCATACCCCCTTTGTGTTTGATCCACTCATCTTCTCTGTCACATTTCTAAATCCAATCTAGTGCAGCAACAGATTTATTCCCACTTTTAAGATTATTTTCTAAAACATTCATACTAACAGATGTTTCTGTATTTAAAGATAATACATCTATTTTCCCCACAAACACCAGTACAGCAACAATGAAATTAATTTAAACAACCGTCTGTTACTACAACTGTTCATCCAGACACAGGATGATACAAAGCCGTAATTTAAGAACAAAGATACAATTTACACCATTTCATAAAATGTTTATTGAGGATGGTAACACAGGATAAATCATGCAACAGCTCAGTAAAAAAGGGAATCATTTAAAGAATATAAAGAATGGTAATTGGTGCTGCTGATTTTCAAACAAGTTTATAAAAATCATACTAATTGTCCAAAAGTGATACATCAAAAACCACTTGAAGCTGAACATGGACATTACTTGTAAAGTATTCATTAAAAAACTGAAGACGTTTAAAATGATCACCTACAGATTACTGCAATTGACAACTATCATGGGTTATTCATCCTTATAGCTGCAACAATATTACTACTAATGAAAGTAGGGCTCTACATCCAAAACAGTTTAACCATCTTTTCCTGAATAAAGAACACAATAGAAATGTTTACCACTAAACCACACAGCCAAGCACCTTACCCTCTCTAACCTGCATTGCCAACACATACTTTATCTCTTGGATTGCCTTCCAAGACAACAGATCAAAGACACAGAGGGCACACACCCTGGTGGCCAAAAGAATGGACTCCCTAACATCCTTTAACAGCCTGTTTTTAAAAGGGAAGGAACCAAAGAGAGAAAACTAACAAAACATGACTGCCAGCCTTAATGGCACTGACATGTTTTCATAGGAAACTCCCTATCAGCACATGGCATAGCATACTGGTCACAAGAACTTCACATCAAATATCAGTGGGTTCAGATTTAAGTTGACAGATATAATTCACCTTTTGGAAAAAAATAAATATAGTGGAATGAAAATTGAAATGAAGGGGAAGAATAATGATTACCAGCTAGCAGGCAGTATACGTGAGCGACATGAAATAAACCAGTAATTTGAAAGAATCCTTGAAAATTAAAAAAAAAAGTGTTTGTACTTATTTCTGGTCATAAACAACCTCACAAAACCTCACTTTTGGAACTATTCAAATTGAAACTACACACTGAATTTATTAATACAGTATAAGTTTCTTTATGTAAAAAATCTTTATACATAGTAATAAAAAAGATAGAGGCAAGATGCATCAAACAGAAATCCGCTGGTTGTTTTTCCTCTGTTCTTACAGAGCCACTGATGACTATCTGTGCTAAAAAGAGAGTTGTATTTCTGACTTTCTGTCTCAAGCATCTTCGCCTTTGCTTGTGGTAAGGATTGTTCTGTCCAAGCATCCGGAAGGACAGATGCTGGTGATGATTTTTGGCACTTACGCTGGCAAACTGAGCTTCTTTCCTTTTAGTACTAGGAAAAAAAGAGAAAAGTTACTAAATACATAGATGTATCCATGGACAAATTGTTGAAGTATGTGAAGGAATACAATTTATCAGACAGAATCACTTTTTTGTAAGGAATGCTCTATAATCAGGTCCTCCTAACTCATCTCCCTGCCATTAAATTCCCTGGGAGAGTACAGTAATTCCTCACTTAACGTTGTAGTTATATTCCTGAAAAATGCGACTTTAAGCGAAACGATGTTAAGCGAATCCAATTTCCCCATAAGAATTAATGTAAATGAGGGGGTTAGGTTCCAGGGAATTTTTTTTCACCAGACAAGACTATATATACACACACACAGTATAAGTTTTAAACAAACAATTTAATACTGGTACACAGTGATGATGACTGTGAAGCTTGGCGGAGGTGGAGGAGTCAGAGGGTGGGATATTTCCAGGGAATGCCTTACTGCTAAATGGTGAACTAGCAATTGGCTGAGCCCTCAAGGGTTAACTCTCACACTCTGTACAAGGCAGCAGGAAAGGAGGGAGGGCAGACAGAGACAGAGACACACACCCTGTGTGTGTGTGTGTGTGTGAGAGAGAGAGATGTGCATTTCCCCTTTCAGTATGAAGAGTGGGGTCAGAAGTACACTGCCTTGTTAATTAGATCAGCAAGCTGAGACCTGACCGCAGCTGCCTGGAAGCTCCCTCTGTCGTGTGTTCCCCCGCTCTATGGAAGATGGGGTAAGCGGGGTGCAGGAGCAAGGGGGCGGGGGACACCCTGACATTAGCCCCACTCTTCCTCCCCCCCCACAGCAAGCAGGAGTCTCAGAGAGCAGCTCCAAGGCAGAGGGCAGGAGCAGCACATGGCAGTGGGGGAGTGACAGCTACAACTGCTAGCCTGCTGGGCAGCTGCTGCACAGGGAACTTAGGGGAGCGGGGAGCTGATAGGGAGAGCTGATAGGGGGGCTGTCAGTCCACCCTGGTTCCAACCACGCACCAGCTAGCTCCACCAGGCTGCTCTTCCTGCAAGCAGTGGACAAAGCAGGCGGCTGCCAAATGACGTTACACGGGAGCATTGCACAACTTTAAACGAGCATGTTCCCTAATTGATTAGCAACGAAACAACGTTAGCCGGGATGACTTTAAGTGAGGAGTTACTGTATATGGAAAGAAGAGACTGTTCCACTCTGTCCCCTTGTGTACACATGGAAATTCTTAAATTCTAGCATCATGAATTTTGCCAGGCCAGGGTATGATAACATCAATGAACCAGTAGTAGTTATCTACCATAGTGGGCCTAACCAAAGTAATAAGATTCACAATTATGCAATTTTGGGGTGATAAGATGGGGGGAAATATGAGGAGGGGCAGAACAGCTAACAGATTCTACAGGGCTGATGGTTTCTTGGATCAGCATAAAATACACTCAAATCTTATTTGTCCAGGAGGTGTTCTCCATCTTGAAAGACGCTCCTTCGGACTCGTACTTACCAGTTTAAACAGTGTGGAAGAGCTGTGCTGATTTTACAGGGTTCAGGAAGCAGGGATGACATGATTGTTCCCCCCAAAAGGTGCAATGTGAATACACTGAATTACATTAGTTTTAACTATGTCAGACAGACTCATCAGAACCATGGTTCCACCTGTAGTGGAGACAGGCCCTCAAAAGGCCCAGAACTACCAAAAAATGTACTGTAATAATTTACACATAATATTAACAAGTTGGTGACCTCAGTACAGACAATCAGTTAGAAAAAAGTCAATTTAACCATGCCTGACACTACAGGGTATTATAATACAACCTGATGCTGCCAGTTACTGTACTACTTACCTTTTGTAACATACAAATAGAAGAAGTCGCAGTAAAGAATGGTCTGGACCACACCAGCAACAACAGCTATGAGGTCAAAGAATCCTTCAAAATAGTAGCGCCAAATCCAATTGATTAGGTACAAGGCACGGTACAGACCCAAGAAGAAAAGATAGTGAGTGGTGATGGTCTCTGCTTCCCCAGTTTTACTAATCATAAAAAGCTGGGGGAGGATAGCAACTGATTCAAGGTAGATAGAGAAGGTCCACAAGATCTGAAAGAAAAAAAGGCAAATACATTCAATACCACTAATTTCCCTCCATGCCTATGAGTAAGGAAGATGTTAGGGGGTAAAAACTGAGGTCAAACCAAACAATTTTATGAACAAATACAGTAATTTGACAAGTCCTCCTTGTCACAAATCCAGACAAAACCTTCTCCAATCAGGACAAGTAGGAAAACTGCATAGACTTGTTCCTGAGATGAGTCACAGCCAAAGTGACTGTAGACAAGAGAATCTCTGAATCAACTATCTAATGAGCCTGCAGCAGTAGTTTGCGGATGAAGTCAATATTTCCTAGTATGTGCCTTTGAGTTAAAGATTTGCAGCACCCTGAAATCCATTTAAGAGACTTGATTCTGTGAGATGCTGAGTGTCTCCAAATTGTTGAGGCCACTTTTCATCTCTCTGGATCAGAATTTAAACAAAGAATCTTAGGCTAGTAAATTGAGAGTAAGCAGGGCTTTGGAGCTGTGCTCCGGCTCCGCTCCAGGAAAAAACCTGCAGCTCCACTGCTCCGGAGCTGCTCCGCGCTCCGCTCCAAAGCCCTGAGAGTAAGTTCCTCCTATTTTCTTTCACACGCACCCCCAATTAGGGCATGATCCTGCACAAACTGAAGCCAGTAGCAAAACTTCCATAGACTTCACTTGTTGCAGGGTCAGGCTCTAATTGTGATAAAAGTAAAAAAAGTAGAGAAAAAACCTTCAGTTTACTAGAAGAGAATTCTTATCCATTTACCTTATTAACTGAGGGGAAAAGACTTATCAACCTACAATTGTTGTGTACTCTCCAGATAAAAAGCAGACCAGAAGGTAAAATTTCATTTTATGCCTAAATGGAAAGAGCATCCAGCCTAAAATTTTGCAACATCCATGGAAATGAAAATAATCGAGCATTTTAACACTGTCTGAAAGCTCATGAGTCAACAGAAAAAAAAAGATTTAAAAACAAAATGTTGCAATGAAGGACATCAAGACAATATTAAGACACTTTCCTTAATGAAATCTGACAATCCTATGGCCTAGAAAAATTCAGTTTCACTCCAATTAAAATATATACAGGAGGGTATATTTTATACTGTAGTGAAGCATTTATTTTCTGTGCTGATAAACGATAAACAAATTTACTGTATTTCTAGTGTGGCTACAATTTCTGTAAATACTCTAGAAGTTTGTAATACAGTATAATGATTCAGAATTTTTGTAATTCTTTTTGGTTTCACCAGATGGCACCAAATTGTCACTGGCTGCCAGTCTGGTAAGCTTGAAAAATGCCCGAAAACATAAGACAAATGATATTGCTGGATTAATATCACAGCCATGAGTGTGAGGTGAAAAATATATGCTTCTGTTTGATAAAATAATGAAGTGACCATCCATTGGAGCACTAAATTCAGTCTTTCAAGCGCCATAACCTGTATTCTTTACACAGACTACATTCTGACTGAAGTTCAGAGAGTTTAAAGGTATGTTAGGGGTGCAGGACCACCATATCTATCATCGGATGTATTTTACAAATGGGCTTTTAGAAGTGTCTTTTATGTCCAATACACCCTCAAAATATTTTTTCATACTGAAACATTTCTAACTGTTGAAAGTATATTTTAAATAAAATTACATCATCTTTACATTATTACAGAAAACCAACAAACTTAAAATACCAGAAATAACCTCAACCAACCTCTAGAGGGGAGAAGTCATGATTGACAAGAAACGAGAGTCCACCAACAGGAACCACCAGAAACTCCACTCGGAATGTATCATGGTTTCCATCGTAGGTAGCCTTAAATTTCATGTAGATCAGGTATACAGTGGCATATGAGCAAGCAACGTAGATAAGCTAATAAGAAGGGGAAAAAAAACAACAGAACACAAATATGATTGTACACCCCCTAACAAAAAAAATACATTACTGTTTACAAAAAAACCCAAGCTTACTGTTTGTTTATATGACACTGCAAAAGAATACAAGGAGTGAACAGTGTTTTACTCCTCTTCATAGAGTACTAATTCAAAAGCCAATAACTCTTGGTTCTACACTTTTAATCTAAATAATTATACAAGTTATAACCTGATGGCTTCTGTCATACAGGATGCAAGGCAGTTTCCATTATTTCACCTTTAGTTCTACATTTTTCCATACCTTACTTCTGGCTAACAGTGACTGAAGGAAGTTTCAACAAAACTCTTTCAGAAATTTGAGTGGAGAGGACTGGGAGGAAAAATACATTTTCCCTCTTGTAGAAAAATTGTGAAGGGGATACTAAAAACGGCCAAACATTTAAACTTAAAATTGTACATATGCATAATCCATTACTAGTATATGCTTTGGGACTTCTGAAAAATATGAAGTTATGAATGGTTGAAAATTACAGTGCAACATGCACATGGATATTAGAAAAATGTATGCAGTGATCAGAAACACAGATCTGATCTTCACGCATGCTCTGTCACGTAGCAACAGCATCAGATCAGCTCTGTTGAGTAAGCATAACACTTTAAAAGCCACATAGCCTGGAAAAAGAGCACGTCTAGAAGCCCTGAACTGTTGATTTCTATTTCTTTTTTCTTTTTCTATCACTGACTAGCCATAATACTGTACACAGTGTGCTTAGTTCCACTGCTTTGTCAGACTCTATGCAGAAAATAATGTTTAAAAAAAGCAAAAACTAAAAGATAAATATATTCAAATATGCCCGGAGTAACAAAACATGACCCCATCAATGTCCAGAGTACACACATCATAGTGAACATGAAAGTTGAAGAAATATAATCTAGTGGCGGTTAGAGTGTTGGACTGGGACAAAAGATTCCAGGAGTGTGTTCCTGGCTCTGCAGTTAACTTCTTGAGCAACCTTGGGCAAGTCAGATTACCTGTTTTTACAAACAGTATACGGTTTATCTTACAATGTTGTGATAACTGATGTTCATAAAGCTCTAAATGCCATGATGAAAAGTCCATCTTATTACACAGTTTTTAACACATTACTCATTTTCTATAGTTGCAGCTTCAATTGATTTAGATGTCATATTTCCTCATATTAATAGCTTATAGAAGGTTTCTTTGGTGGGAAAGAGTATTTGTATGGAGTACAAATTTCCATATACTTTGTCTGAAGCTCCTTTGTTCTTTAAGTTACCAATGCAGTAGACCATCACCTACCAGAAGAGGCTTTTGTTAAAGGAATTGTGTGTGCAAAACCATGACTAGCCTTTCTCACTTATGCAGAATACTGTACCTTCATAGATGTGTTATACAATGAAATGAATGCAGTGAAGAGATCCAGATAACGGGTAGTGAAGACCAGACCAAAGAGAAGCTGGCTTTTCCCAGAAATACCTAAAGCAATAAATGAAATAATTATTATATATAACAAAGGACAATGTTTGCTGCTAAAGATTTGCTGCTAAAGGTGTAGAAGTAAATGGTGAAAGTGCAGGATTGGATTTCCCTGCACGAGTGGATTTCCAAGTGGATTTCCCTGCACAATGAGGACAGAGACTGACTTCTCAGAACTAAGAGAAGCACCATGAGTTTGTGCATGTTAGTGATATCAAACTAAGGTGCACTGGCATCACTAAACTATGCAATGGAAAAGGTGACAGCATGATTCAAGATTTAGTTAAAGTTATTAGAAGCCATACAGTTTCCAGATCATACTTTTGGAGGTTACGCCATCTGTTCGGTATCACTGCTAGTGGTTTCTACACTGCTACCTCGATATAATGCCACCCGATATAACACAAATTTGGATATAACGCGGTAAAACAGTGCTCTGGGGGGGCGGGGCTGCGCATTCCGGTGGATCAAAGCAAGTTCAATATAACGCGGTTTCACCTATAACGCGGTAAGATTTTTTGGCTCCCGAGGACAGCGTTATATCGAGGTAGAGGTGTATATAGCAGAGCTCAGTTATATTAGTAAGAATTAGCTTTGTATTGTAATCAGTGTTGTCACATGCCCCTATACATTAGCTACATACTGGACAGCTCCAAAGATGCAAGGATAGAGCATGTAAATAAGAGATACTGCATATTCCAGGGATAAGAGGAGCACACAAACACCAATTGCTTAGTGACTTGAAAGGAATTAAAGCTATTTTAACAGTGAATATGGCAATCTACTCTTACAGTTCAATTGCTCCACATGATTAGGCAAATAAATTTTATATAGAATAGTCAGAAAGTGTGCTTATTAGTATGTACAGTAACATTTACAAAAGGACTTAAGTGACCTAGGAGCCTAAACCTTATTTTAAAAAATGACTTTGAAAATGGGATTTAGGCTTGTAAAGTCAATCCTACAAAGACCTTGCATGTGCTTAACTTCAGGCACTGTGAGCAGTTCCACTGAAGACAATAAGTCTTAGGTGCTTTTGAAAATGTTACCTGTAGCGTCCTTGCCTGATATTACCATTCTGATCTGATACTCTGATGTGAGCAGTGACATCACCTGCTCTACATTTCTCTTACCATATGACTATCCTCATTCCTGATTGTTTTGGGTGAAAGTAGTTTACCAAATATTTTAGCTAAACAGATTAATCTGTTCAAAGGCTCAGAGACAGAGGGTAAGAAATATCTAGCATTTATAGATCTGTCCTGTTTTATGAGTTGCTATGGCCCTGCAAATCTTTACTCCTCTTTATTAAGGTCCATGGAATTAATTTCCTAGTAATGGCTTTTAGGATCAGGTCCTTAAAAAATACAGAGAAAGTTCAACCATGATACTCTCCATGCAGAGAGGGAAATGCTTTGAGTAAACTTTCCCGCAAATAAAACAATGCTTTGCACCTAAATGAACTGTATTTATACAAAAAGTCCATATTACTTGAATAGTTTAATTGTAATATTTTGTTAATTAGGTATTTTATTACAACTTTCATATGTAATAAACCTTTATTTGGGAAGCTTAATACATTCTCTCGAGTATCAACCAACTGCCAATAATCTAAATCTTAGCATAATAAAGTAAAACCTATAAAAGCTTAAAATCTTCAGTTATGCAAATAGACAAACACTATATAGTTTTTGTTTATATCTTTTCTAAGTTGGAATTTTGCAATCTTAGTTTCCAAAAAAAGAAATTTATGGTTTAAGCCCCCACTCACCATTAGTCACAGCTGAATGGAGTTCTCAAGCCCTGAAAATGGGCATTTAGAATATTTTGAATATAAAAGTAAATCCATTTATTTGGCCCCTGAAGTCCAGACCCGTCAATGATACCTGGCATCAGGCCAGGTACAGAACCTACTGTAGGCTTGAATCAGCCTACTGTGAAAAGTCAAGATTTGCAACAAACAAACAAACAACCCAAAATAACCCCCTCCAAACCGCTGTAGATGTTTTTTTTAAATCTTTCTAAAATGGCATTTTTTTGGAGAAAATATGGACTTGTCTTTCCCATACAAGTTGGCTACAGCCTCTAATAAGGTTCAGTGATGAGTATGAAGTCATAGCAGCTGGTCCCATGGAAGGTATTGATTCCAGGACCTACCAGATGAAAAAAGGTCAATTTTATATTAAAAATGTGCATAATGCCCCCACCTGCTCATTTAGGGTATACATCTTGTAGTTTGACAGCCCTTGCAATTGCAGGTTATCTTTAACACTTGGCAAGGGATATTATAGAAGAACAAATCAATTTCATGAGTTAATCTGCAGAGCAAATAATCTAACTTGAAATGGATTACAGAAAAAAATCTGTACATGACAGTTTTACTCCTGAGGAAATTCTGTGCCAAAAAAATAAAAATTCTGCAAAATTCTGCATATTTATTTGTCAAAATAACACAATATAATCACGCCAGTTTCAATTATTTTGGCAATTTATTTCAAAATACCTGCCAGCAAGTACGTCTGTAACAATATAGACAGGGGAAAACAGAGATTCAGGAAATGTTGTTGTTGTTTTTTTGACAAATAAATTCCTTACTAGGCATATTAATACAGAATTCTAAGTAATTCATTTAAACTACAGTATAGAAACGTATTTCCCACATCCCTCAGAAGCAGTGCAAAAGCTTGGGGGAGTAAGGGTACTGGAGGAATTGAGGGAGAGGGAAAGAGCCTGGGAGGGAAGCAGGAGGGTTGTTGGGTGTGAGTGGGAGAAGAATGGAACAGTTTTTGTTTTGTTTTTTTTGGGGGGGGGAAATTGTTAGGGAGTTGGGGAGCATCCCCCATGCAGACCCTGGCTGACCTCTAGCCCCTCCCATTCAGTCATGCACATCTGCCCCTGTCCCCATGTGTCCCTGCACCCTGTACCCCCCATTCCCTTCTGACCCTGAAGCCCTTTACCCCCTGCACCCCCGCAGCCTCCCTCCTCCTTCCCCATGTGGTCCTGCAGCCCTCCTCCCATTTAGCCCCTGGCTCTATACTATCACCCCACTAGCTCCTTAGCCCGTGCCAATCTATCCCCCACTACTAACCCTTCTGAACCCCAGACTGTGACTTCCCAGCAATTCCATGTGCACACTTTGTCCATCCCCTGCCTCCTCACCTGTCCCCACTGTGAGGAATGCAGCCTCTTCCCCCTCCCTCTCTGCTGGCTGCCCTCTCTTCTGGAGCCACAGCAGCCCCTGGTAGGCGAAAGTGTAACTGCAGTGCCTCTCCAGCAGAATCTATATTCTGCAGAGGAAAAAAATCTGCAGAGGACATGAATTCTGTGCGTGCGCAGTGGCGTAGAATTCCCCCAGGAGTATAGTTCATGGAAGCACATTATTTAGCATGTTATATTGACTTCCATGTCATAAAAAGGAAATTTATAATGATATTAAATAAAGTCAGCATCAACATCCTGTATGGAGTTCAACACAAAGAGATTCCTAGTAATTATTTCTGAGTTGCTGTTTGGTGTGGTAAATATTTTTCTGAAGCCTTAATTCAAAAGCTTAAATAAGCAGTTTGGCTATCCAAAATCTGGACTGTTTTTCTGCCAAAGCTCTAATGAACAGTACTACCTGAGTTAATTTGTTCTCCCCTTGGATTCCTTCCTCTAACTTAATCTAACACATTACGAGAACAATTTAAGGCAGGGGTTCTCAAACACTGATAGTGTTATTCACTTCTCATATACAGAAATTGTCTTGTGGTCTCCCCTTCTCTATCACAAACCACCTCCTCCTTGAGGCCTCAATCCCCATTTCCTCTCCTTCTCTTAGGAATCAGAGGCTCAGAATAGAGGTACACAGGCTGTCTCCCCCTCATTTCCAGCTGCTTTTTCAGGCCTTCAAGCTCTTCTTGGAACACAGACCTTGGACACACACAGAAGCAGACGGAAAAGAGGAATCAGCACTATGTCTTGCCAGCTCTCCGTGGTCCATAAACTACAGTTTGGGAATCACTCATTTTGGGGCTTTTGTTTTTTAATTATTTCTAATTTTATCCTTACTTTGGGGTCACACAGTTAAGCCATCTGTCGGTTTGCTCACACCCTTCCTTAACTTCTGAGAAAATCATAGGGTGCGTGCATATTTGGTGTTAAGTTACAAACTGTTCTAATAAACAAGCTTTGTAAGTGATAGCATAAAGCCCTCAAGATGACAGTTGGGTATTCATCAGTGACTGCTGAAGTGTTATCTGGTACCATTATAATGGGTGATGTGCTTCTGGAATGGCCTTACAGACAAATTTGAGTAAGCTGATGTTTACAGAATTCTTAGAATATAACAAACACTGATATGACAAACTCCCACAGGAAAAATCATAGAAATGTAGGGCTGGAAGGGACCTTAAGAAGTCATCATGTCCAACCCCCTGTGCTGAAGCAGGATTAAATAAACTTAAACCATGCCTCACAGGTGTTTGTCTACCCTGTTCTTAAAAATCTCCAATGACGGGGATTCCACAACTTCCCTTAGAAGCCTTTTCCAGGTCTTAACTACCCTTATAGTTAGAAAGTTTTTCCTAATATCTAACTTACATCTCCTTTGCTGCAGATTAAGCTCATTATTTCTTGTCCTACCTTCAGTGGACATGGAGAACAATTGATCACCATCTTCTTTATAACAGCCCTTAACATATTAAAATACTATTATCAGGTCCCCCCTCAGTCTTCTTTTCTCAAGACTAAACATGCCTAGGTTTTTTTTAACCTTTCCTCATAGGTCACATTTTCTGAACGATTTATCATTTTTGGTGCTCTCCTCTGGACTCTCTCCAATTTGTCCACATCTTTCCTAAAGTGTGGTGCCCAGAACTGGCCACAGTACTCCAGCTGAAGCATCAGCACTGCTGAGTAGAGCAGGACAATTACCTCCCATTTCTTACATAGCACAGTCTTGTTAATATACCCGAGAATGATACTACACTTTTTTTTGCAACTGTATCACATTAGTGATTCATATTAAGTTTATGATCCATTATGACCTCCAGATCCTTGTCAACAGTACTACCACGTAGCTAGTTGTTCCTCATTTTGTAGTTATCAATTGATTTTTTCTTTCTAGGTGAAGTTCTTTGCACTTGTCTTTATTCAATTTCATCTTGTTGAATTCGACCAATTCAACAATTTGTCAGGGTCATTTTGAATTCTAATCTTGTCCTTCAAAAAACTTGCAATCCCTCCCATCTTGGTGTCACCTGCAAATTTTATAAGCACACCCACCACTCCAACATCCGAGTCATTAATGAAAATACTGACTAGTACCAGACTGTACCTATTGGGTTCCAGGAAGTGGGCGGGCAAAAGCCTGCCCACTGCTAAAGGATCCCCCCCCAGCCTAAGGGGAGGACCCACAGGACCGGGAACCCAAAAGATTCCGGGGGACAACTAATAAAAAAAACCAGGAACAGGAGTGAGGTCAAAGGGTCAAAAGAAGGGACCCTGATGGGGACACCGAGCAGAGAACCCCGGACAGCGCCCACTGCTCCTCAAAGGCGTCAAGGGAGCCAGTGGACGCTGCCCAGAGGAACTCTGCCCGGATGCGTGAGCGGACAGAGGATCGGAAACAGGCCCCACAGTCACAGGAGTCTCCGTTGGCCAACCTCCTCACCCTGGTGGCATAGATGGTCATCTTAGCGAGGGCCAGGAGGAAGTTGACCAGGAGGTCCCGTGACTTCGTGGGGCCACGGATAGGGAGTGCATAGAGGAGAAGGTGAGGGGAAAAGTGCAGCCAAAAACGCAACAGAAGGTTGGTGAGGAGCCGGTATAGGGGCTGCAACTAGTACCAGACTGTACCTATTGGGTTCCGTNGATTGGTGAGGAGCCGGTATAGGGGCTGCAACTAGTACCAGACTGTAGCGGGGTGGTTACCCACTCGGGCCCTGACAGGTTTAAGGCCAGCCCTGGGAGAGGGCTGGGGCTGTAAGGAAAAGCCCAGGCTGATCAGGAAAGCAGGCACAGCTGGGGCCACGCCCCAAACAGAGCACAGCAGGTCCTTATAAAAGGGCTGTTAGCTTAGAGCTAGACAGTCTCTCTCACCAGTCTTGGAGGGAGCAGGGCCTGGCTGCCTATAGAAAGGCTACTGGGAGGGCTGGGGAAAGGCCAGAGGAGCAGGGGCGCTCCAGGCTGGTGACTCCCCAGGCTGCAGGGCCTAGTCCTAGGCCCACCCCTGAGCTACTGGGTGGTAGAGGAAGACAGCAGGTCCTACCCCCTTGCCTGTGATGACTGGCTCTTATACTGCAGTCTGCCCCCAGGGAGCAGGGGCTCATTGCTGACTGGCAGTAGCCACTGGCTGAGGCAAGGTGGGATTAGGGGATTGGGGTCCCTGGGGAGGGGGAGACCCTGAGAGTGAGGGGTTACTGCCAGGGGGCATCACCCCAGATAATGGGGCACCGGGGTCCGAGGAGGGACACGGGCCCAGCGGCAGCATGACACCAGCCTGCAGAGGGTGCTCTGGCTGCAAAAGAGCTAATTCCCTGGATGACCAGCAGGAGGCGCCGCAGGTGAGAGTCATCATGCTGTTACACAGACCCAAGACTGATTCCTGCAGGACCCCACTAGGTACATGCTCCACTTTTGACAGAAAACCACTTAAAACTACTTTTTCAGTACAGTCTTTCTACCAGTTGTGCACCCACCTTATAGTAACTTCATCTAGACAGCATTTCCCTAGTTTTCTTATAAGCATGTCATGTGGGACTGTGTCAAAAGCCTTACTAAAATCAAGATATAGCACATGTACTGCTTCCCCGCTCCACTAGGCCAGTAACCCTGTCAAAGAAGGAAATTTTGCCTTGGTTTGGCATGACTTGTTCTTGACAAATCCATGCTGGCTATGCCTTATAGCCCTATTAATCTCTAGGAGCTTAAAAACTGACTGTTTAATAATTTGTTCCAGCATTTTTCCAAGTATCAAAGTCAGGCTGATTGGTCTATAATTCCCTGTGTGCTCTATTTCCCCCTTTTTAAAGATAGGTACTATGTTTGCCCTTCTCCAGGCCTCTGGGAACTTATCAGTCCTCCAAGAGTTCTTAAAGATAACTGCTAACAATTCCAAGATTGCTTCAGCTCATTCCTTAGTATAGGGTGACGAGATGTCCCGTTTTTAAAAGGACAGTCCTGTATTTAAGCCCTCCTGCAGGTGTCCTGACTTTTCCTTCAAAATGGGCAAACTGTCCCGTATTTGTTCCCCCACACACACACACACACATCAGTATTGGCGGGTCCTGCTGCTGACTGGATCCCTGCTCACCTGCCCACCAGCAGTGAGTGAGGGGGTCCAGTGGCTGACAATGGGGGTAGGTGTGCAAGGCTAGTGGCAGGGTGAAGATGCAGCTTATGGGGCTGGCCGCTCCATCTGCCGGTCCATCAGCGCAGCCCCCCACTGTATGCTGGCTCTCAGCCAGCAGGGCCCGGCCCCCTGGCCCATTTCTGGCCGGTACTGGCTGCATGCTGTGAGCTGTGGAGGCCTGTGTGTATGGGCAGGCACCAGGCAGTGATCGGTTATGTGTTTCCTCTGCTGCTCACCCATCAGCCCTTTACGTGCTCCCCCTCTTTCTACCCTCTCCCTGATTTTTCCCCTTCACCCTGCCCCCCAGTCCCATGGCTCCTCCATATCTCCCCCGGTGGGGTGCATCTTGCTCCCAGCACTGTGCGGAGAACCAGCCCCTGGTCGGAGTGCTCAGATCACCAACAGTCTGGCCGGCAGGCTCCTTCCTTGCCCCACCACCTCTGGCTGGGCTGGCACCTCGGGAAAGCCCAAGACTCTCTGGCCTGGGGCGCTGGCCAGGAGGAGCCAAGCCCTGCATGTGCCAAAGCCCTGTGCAGCACTGGCATGGGGAAGCCTCTCCACCCCTCAGCTAAGCTCTGGTGTGGTGGTGGGAGGGGGAAGTGATTTCCAGCCTGTTTGCATCCCGACCCTGCAAGCTCCACAGCAGCCCCCTGGGCACGGGCGTAGCACCCTCTTCACCCACCCCCCTCGGGTCCTGCCCCCAGGGAGCGCAGAGCTGCTCCGCCCCCTAGGCACCCTTCCCTGGCGATCCACCTCTCTGGCCAGGTTCGCTGAAGCCCCTGTAGTCAGGTTCCCTGGGTCCTGGTGCACAATGGATCCCTAGGGCTTAACCCCTTCCTGCCCACACTGTAGCTGGGGGACAGGAGGCGGCTGGGTTATGTCAGTGGCCAGCAACAGCCTGAAGGTGTTAGCTGCCTTTCGACACTGTGCAGGCAGCAAGGGACAAGCTGCTTCCAGCCACAGGGGAGAAGAGATGAGCTCTGCAAAGACATGGGCCAGGTCATCCCTTTCCCCCAGCCCCCTTCCCCTGTGGCTGGAAGCAGCTCCTCTCCCTTCCCTCCCACACAGTGCCAAAAGGCTACCGCTGGCCACATTCTGGTGTGAACCCTGACAGAAATCGAGGGGGGGAGGCATGTGACCCTGCGTGGCCCCCCACTCCACATATTGATTTGAGAAGACACAGTGCCCAGTACCAGGAGAGGTGGGTCCGTCCCGGGGACCCAGCCAGGCATGGAGGGCAGAGAGCACCAGGCAGGGAGGGTTGGGTCGGTCGGTCACCCCCCCCCCCCCCGTGTGAGAGAGGTGTACAGGAGTGTATGTGTCACCCCTCCTAATGTGAACCCTAAAGCCTTAAAGATAAAAAGAAATACTGCATAGTTGGATTCTTTTTATTTACCTTCTTAACAGGCTCAGTCAATTTGATGTTAATTTTAACATTTGTACAATCGTTCTGATTGATTGCCGTTAAACTTGCTTGAATATGAGTAATTTTTCTAGGTGTCCCGTATTCAGCATAGGGAAATATGGTCACCCTACTTAAGTACTCTAGGATGAATTTAATCAGCCCCTGTCAAGTTGAATACATTTAACATACCTAAACTTTCTTGACCTTGGTCTTTCCCTATTTTGGCTTGCATTCCTTCCCCTTTGTTGATTAATATTAACTGTGTTGAGTATCTGGCCACCATTAACCTTTTTAGTGAAGACTGAAGCAAAATAGGCATTAAACACCCGAGTCGTCTTGATGTCATGACTTGTTAGCTCTCCTTCCCCACTAAGCAGAGGACCTACACTTTCCTTCATTTTTCTTTTGGTCATAATATATTTTAAGAACTTCTCACCTTTTATATCCCTTACTAGGTGTAACTCATTTTGTATCTTAGCTTTTCTCATTTTGTCTGTACATCCTTTTGCTTTTCTTTTGTACTCATCCTTGCAATTTGTCCACGTTTCAACTTTTTGTAGTATTCCTTTTTGATTTTCAGGTCATTAAAGAGCTCCTGATGGAGCCATATTGGCCTCTTCCTATCTTTCCTTCACTTTGGGATAGTTTGCAATTGAGCCTTCAATACGGTCTCCTTGCAAAACTGCCAGCTCTCTTGAACTCCTTTTTTCCCTTAGATTTTTCTCCCCACATGATCTTACTTACCAGTTCTCTGAGTTTGAGTCTGCTTTTTTGAAGTCCATTGTCCTTATTCTAGTGCTCTCACTCCTTCCTTTCCTTAGAATCATCAAATCTATCATTACATGATCACTTGCACCCAAATGAACCGCAGAAGGGATGAGCCTCTGAAGAAAAGCCCACGGTGAATTTATTCTCACTCATTGTTAGGGCTCAGAGGCTAGAGCCCTGAGAGAAGAGACAAGAAGGATTTGAACTCCTTCCCCCTAGTTCCACCTGACTTTTCTTTAAGAAAATAAACCCTGGTAAATTTATCTCCATCTCACAAAGAGGAATAGATAAGAGCATAAAGCAGATTTTTCCTACTAAAAGAGCTAAGGAAAAGTTAATTAATTTCCTTTTAGAAGGGCATTCTGGGAGTGGGAGGAGTCTGGGGCCCTATATAACACAGGCTATTCCAATTCTTGGTGCTAGAAAAGCAGCCCCCAGGAAAGATGTTACAACTTTAACTTACTGGAAACAAAGGTAAAGGTTTATTTCAGTGGTCCCCAACCTTTTTCGTCTGGTGGGCACCAGATGACGAGCCACAGAGGACCGTGGCGGCGGACGAGCATCCGCCAAAATGCCGCCGAGAAGCGGCAACGTCAATAGGCGTCGCTGCCGAGAAGCTGCGTCATCCAGAGGCGTCGGCGGCATTTCGGTGGCAACGCCTCTGGATGACACTGCTTCTCAGCGGCATTTCGGCAGATGCTCGTCCGCCAGCCAGTACGCAGGTGCACTTAGATGCCATGGCGCCCGTGGGCACTGCGTTGGGGACCCCTGGTTTATTTGTTTCCAAAAACCTACTATCTCTGGAGAAAATGACTTTGGGGAACCGATAGCATTTTGATCATTAAGCACCTTTGGGGGAGGGGAGAAGGGACTAAATTCTATTTTATATTGTATGTTTGCTGATATAATTACCCCAGTATTCCCAAAAGATCACATAAGAAGTCTGGTGGAGCAGGGAATTGAACCAGTTTCTTCTGAATCTCAGGTTCGCACCTTAACCACTCAAGCAATAGAAAATATAACCTTTCATCTTAGTCACTGGTTTCAATATAGCCCTTCTTCAATATCTCATATGCCTGGGTTGGAAGCTTTTTTAAACTCCCAAACCACAAGCCTTTCTCTGCATTTGTTTCTTGACATGGGACCCAGTACTCCAAAATTCTTATTTGTATGACTCACATCAAGAAGGATTTGTAGAATTGGGCTCTTTGACTGTAAACTCTACTGGCAAGGATTATGTTTTAAGTAACATTAATCTGTAGGGCCCCCTTATAAATAGTTCTGAACTGCCATTGTATCTACATCCTAAATTCACTGCTAGTTAGCCTAATAAAATTTGTTAGAAAACCAAGTTACTTACAATATTTGTCACAATACATAACTCAAAATTGGTAACTTTAAAAAAGTTTCCCCAAACTACCAAATTAAAAGTGACTGTAGCTGACACAAGATATCAGTCTTTCCATACTCTTCACCTTTCCCCATCTAGCTTGCTTGTTCATAGACTGCTAAATAAACGCTCGATAAACTACCTGCACCGGGTACTGGACATTTTAACTTGGTAAGTGTGGCTTTTAGATGCTTCACAACATACTACCTGTACATACAGTCCATTTTATCTCCCCATTCTCAGGCCCCTTGGGGCTCTTAATTTACAATAACTTTCCACTTGTACTTTGTTAGCCCACCGCCTTAGCCATTCCTGCTTCACTATAAAATTAGTATGTAGGTAATGCTTCATACCAACAAGTGACAGCAAGGACTAGTTACAGGAATACCTGCTCTCACTGAGGGCCAAAAGAAGCTCCAGTTGAAGAATTGGTATTACAGATAGCTGCTGGGTGGGCAGATTATTTAATACACATATTTGGAGCACCTAGATTGAACTACTGGAGCAGCAGTAATTCTAGCTTTCTGGAACAATGTACAATGGTAGAAAACTGCTTCCAAAGCTATTTCCAGATAACTCTACTGTTCACTGAGTGAAATAGTAGAAGCCCCATCACTTTTCTCTATGGATACAGATTCCATTGTGATAATTTAGTCTGACCTCCTGTATAACTGTCCCCAAAAGGATTCCTAAAGCATATTTTTAGAAAAACATCCAATCTTGATTAAAAACTTCAAGTGATGGGGAATTTATCATGATCCTTAGCAATTTTTTTAAACCACCATCCAAGGGATCCCTCCACACACTGGGGTTTCCCCCTACTTAAACACACACCAGTCCAGGGAAGCCCCACTCTGTAGCCGTAGAGTTTTACGACTATGACTAGACAAAGCACTAATAAATGTACAATAGGAATCAAGCCTTTCCCCGATGCAGTGACAGTGAATTTACACAGCTAAATTATAGACCCCTGAGAATAGTGGTTCTGAAAAGCTGACACCGTACAACCAGAATTCAACATCATCCCTCTTCTCAGCAGCTCAATCCACCACACCTTCAGTTAGCTGCCACGTCAGACTAGGCCAGGGATCCCAATTGAGAGCCTATTCTCAAGCCCGGATTCAGTCATTCGCTCCCAATTTTCTATTGCAGCTGGCAATATAAGTGAGAAACCGCTCAAAACCCCCGAATCTAATAGGATGGCAACGTAATACCTTTTGAAAAAGGCATGAAGAGTGCAAATTAGTGTGATTAGAACTAAAATAGGAAGACAGCAAGAGAAACTTCAGGATTTGTAAACTGCAATGTCAGCTACTCCAAACATCTGCACTAAAGCCTGCCCGTTGCAAATTAGATCTGTGTTTAAAGAAGGAAAGTATACAGAGAGGAAAATTTAGGCTGGACACTGCTAGAGAATGAGCACAGCTCACTTAAAATTAAGGAATTAATCTTATTTCTGCAACTCTGATGTAGTTGTGCAAAGTGACGCTTGCCTGCCTTCCCGGAGACTCGTTCCTTTCCTCCTCCAAACCATTTCCCCATTCATTCGCTTTGCACCGGGCAGTTACATAAGGAATGAGCTGCACAACTGTAGGATGGAGGAAAGTACTAGTGCTTTCTGCAGCGCGTCAGGGACTGAAGCATCGGTCACTGCAACTGCTTAAAGCCACTAAATCTGTAACATGATCAGAGCTGTCACACGACGAGGCAATGGAAGCGCATCGCCTTTATTTAAGGCTACCCCAGCCCTGGGGTGTTTTTCGGGGGCGGAAGGGCAAGGACAAGAGTCTCCCTGATTCACATCTACCCAAGCCTCCCACATTTGGGAAGGGGAAGTCTCCATGTTGTCAACACGCGGGACAGCTCTTCAGAGAAATCTCCCCCTTCTCCCTGCTGCTGGGGATTTTGTGAGTACCCCATGAAGACCTGACAGTTCTCTCTCTCCAGCAGCTGGAACAGCCAAATATGCCCCCACAAAAAAATCCCTCTCTCCCATCCCCAGCAAAGGCACCTCTCCCCACCTCAGTGCCCCGGGGGGCGTGAGGGAGGAAACCCCCTCGCTGCCCCATCCCCTGGCAACTGAGGCAACTCCTGGGGTGGGGTGCCCCACACCTGGAGGGGAGGGCAGAGGCCCCTGTGGAAAAGCGGGTTTCCCCACAGAGGGGGCTGAGATGAGACCGCGAAATCGATCCACTCTTTTCCCCCACCCGGGTCGGTCTAGTTCCCTCCATCCCCCTCCCCGCATCGGAGGATCAGGCCCCGCTCCCCCGCGTCGGGTCGGTCCGGTGCTCCCAGGGAACATCAGGCCCCGCTCCCTCGGGTCGGCTCTGGTCAGTCCGGTCCGCCCAGGAAGTATCAGGCCCCGCTCCCCAAGTCCGCGCGGTCCCCCCGGGCACGCACCGGCGCAGGAGCGGGTCTTCCAGATCTTGAGCAGCAGGATGATGATGGCCGCCAGGTGGGACAGGTCCCCGGTGAGGCGGAAGATGTTCATGGCGGAGGCAGGGGAGCCCGGAGCCGGGGACCGAAGATGGCGAGAGCTCAACGGGCACCGAGCGACGTGGCCCGGAGACGTGGCCAGACAGCCAGCGCGCCCAATGCACCCTGGGAAACCGGAGCGGGAGGCCCCGCCCCCGCCGCAAGGGACACGCCCCCTCCTCTTCCCTCCCCCGCCTCGGGGCTGAGAGCGCTCGCACGCCCCTGAGTCCCCAGGCCCGTTTGGCACGCGCAGGAGGGGCGCGAGACGTGCCCCGTGAGCAGCAGACACGGCCCCCCCCTCGGCGGGCTGTTAGTGTGGCCCCTCCAGACAAGTCACTCACTGCTCGGCCACAGCTGCTGCTGGGCTTAAGGAGCCGGGTGCACGAGGTAACCTGCTCCCCCAATACAGTCCTCTCCCTGCCGCCCCCCACCCCCTCATCCAGCAGCTTAATCTGCACTCCGGGCATGACTAGCTCTGCCAAACGGTAGCTCGGGGCTGTGCTTCAGCGCCCCGGGGTGCAGGTAAGGGGGGCAAGAGGTTTGCAGAAGACTGTCCCTTCCTGTCCGCATCCCCAGGGGTGCCAGACAGGATATACTGGTCTTGGGCCAGGGACTGTGTCTTCCACTGTGTTTCAGAAAGTTCCTGCCCCTCTTGGGGCACTCCTGCACTCTCTCGCTTAGTGTATGGGTCACATCACTGGACTAGCTGACTTGCTCGGAGCAGGTTTCCTTTGACTTGGGCCTGGCTAGCTTCATGCTGATTTTTGGAGACCGGAGTCTTGCAAGTCAGTTTAATTGCAAGTGCAGCATTTGTCATAGTCACTAGCACTCCCTGCAGCGGGCTAAGGGTATTGCCCTCATATAAGGCTGTAATCTTGTTTGTAGACAAGCTATGCATTGGGAACTCTGTGGCAGAGAAGACGTTCCAAAGCAGAGAGGTCACAACTAATCTTGGCCCAATAGTTGGGGAACTAGCCTCAGGCATGAGAGACTGTTCAGTTCCCTGCTCCACCACAGACTTCTGTGTGACCTTGGGCAGGGCCGGCTCTACCATTTTTGCCACCCCAAGCAAAAAAAAAAAAGCCGCTCGGATTGCCGAAGCAAAAAAAAGGCGCCTGGAGTGTGCCGCCCCAAGAATGGACGGAATGCCGCCCCTTAGCATGTGCCGCCCCAGGCATGTGCTTCCTCCGCTCGTGCCTGGAGCCGGCCCTGACCANTCTTCTGCAGACTAAACAATCCCAGTTCCCTCAGCCTCTCCTCATAAGTCATGTGCTCCAGCCCCCTAATCATTTTTGTTGCCCTCCGTTGGACTCTTTCCAATTTTTCCACATCCTTCTTGTAGTGTGGGGCCCAAAACTGGACACAGTACTCCCAGATGAGGCCTCACCAATGTCGAATAGAGGGGAATGATCACGTCCCTCGATCTGTTGGCAATGCCCCTACTTATACAGCCCAAAATGCCATTAGCCTTCTTGGCAACAAGGGCACACTGTCGACTCATATCCAGCTTCTCATCCTCTGTAACCCCTAGGTCCTTTTCTGCAGAACTGCCGCCTAGCCATTCGGTCCCTAGTCTGTAGCAGTGCATGGGATTCTTCTGTCCTAAGTGCAGGACTCTGCACTTGTCCTAGTTGAACCTCATCAGATTTCTTTTGGCCCAATCCTCTAATTTGTCTAGGTCCCTCTATGCTATCCCTACCCTCCAGTGTATCTACCACTCCTCCCAGTTTAGTGTCATCTCCAAACTTGCTGAGGGTGCAGTTCACGCCATCCTCCACATCATTAATGAAGATATTGAACAAAACCGGCCCCAAGACCGACCCTTGGGGAACTCTGCTTGATACCGGCTGCCAACTAGACACGGAGCCATTGATCACTACCCGTTGAGCCCGACGATCTAGCCAGCTTTCTATCCACCTTATAGTCCATTCATCCAGCCCATACTTTAACTTGCTGGTCACTTGTGCCTCTCTGGACATGTCTACACTGTTCCCGCCCCAGAAAAAAACATGTTCTGAACTCAGTTAGCTAACCCACATCAGCTAACTTGGGTTAAAATAGCAACCTCAGGCTCCCCATACGTTGAACTCAAGCTGCTAACCTGAGGTAAAAGCCAAGTTGCTGTGTCATCACTGCTATTTTAACCTGAGTTAGCTGATGTGTGTTAACTATCTGGAGTGAGGAACACACCTTCCTTTGCAGTGTAGACATTCCCTCTAAGTGTCTTAGTTCCCAATCTGTAAAATGGAGATAATAGCACTTCTCTACCTCACCTTTTATTGTTGTGACAATAAAAAAACATTAAAGTTTGTGAAGCACTTTGAGATCTACTGATGAAAAGTGTTATTAAGATTTAGGTATTACACTTACTTGAAGCAATATTAGGCCTCTCTCCTACAGGCTAGACATTCAGCATGACAATAGAGGTGGACAAATAATTCACAGCAGATAATTATTTTTGCTTTTTGTTTACAAACTGCCCAGGAGCAGACTGACTCTTGCACTTATTAATCACAATTATTTTGCATAATTTTTGTGACTATTTCTGGGGCTGTAGTTCATTCACTAACAGCCTGGGAGTACTCAAAATTCAAGCTGTGACTGGTAACATGTTATGTTGCCCATCTGCATTTGGATGACTATAGCCCCAGAACTGGGTTTTTGATGTGAATATTTGCTATTCCAACCCTAAATCTTACTTCCTCAGAATGGTAGAGACTAAACTTAAACAGAAGGGAGGAAGGGAGGCAGAGCAGTAGGATCAGAAATCAAGGAATAAAAGGCCCCTCAAAATGATTTGCCTGGTCTCAAAGGAAAACACATGGTGGATAATCTTGCCCTTGTAGAAACTGGTGAATAATCATCTAGGGCAGTGGTTCTCAACCAGGGGTCTGGAGCCCCAGTGGGGGCTGCAAGCAGATTTCAGAGGGTCTGCCAAGCATGACCGATGTTAGACTCGCTAGGACCCAAGGCAGAAATCCAAAGCCCCACCACATAGGACTGCAGCCCAGGGCCCTGAACCCTGCCACCCAGGGTCGAAGCTGAAACTTGAGCAACTTAGCTTCACAGAGCCCCCTGTGGTGTGGGGCCCTGGGCAGTTGCCCTGCTTCCTACCCCCTAATGCTGGCCCTGGCTTTTGTATGCAGAAAACCAGTTATGGCACAGCTGGTCCCTGGAGTTTTTATAGTATGTTGGGAGCAGGGGAGGGCTCAAAGTAAAAGGTTGAGAACCCCTGATATAGGGTTTCATGAAATCATAACTGGAGGTGGAAAAGACCTTTTAGGGCATCTAACACCATCCCCTGCCAATGCATCCCCTGCACTAATAACACTTTCATCTTCAAAGTGCTTTACAAACTTTTAATTAAGCATCAGCAAACTAATCCAACAATATTGGATACCACAGTCAGGGGTGCTTTATAGATATGCTTAGATTGAAGTAGGATTCCTAAGGGTTTGTCCTTATTGTGTCTAGTCTCTCACATTTTTGGCAAAGATCAAGCCAGTCATGCTGGGGTGATATAATTAGCAGACAGTTGGACAACATATGTAGGTAGGAATCTTTTTTAAAAGCTCTGTTTGGACAAATGGGATAGGGGCAGCTTTCCTCACTTTCTAGGAAGCTCGTTCAAATGTCCATATTCTGACTTCTAATATAATGTATGGTGTACTTGATAGGTATTTACATAGTGACTTTTGTTTTCTTGAAGATAAAGTTGGGGTTTGATTCTAGTTTAATGGGGGAAGGAAGAGAAAACTCAGAAACCTTGGCACCTGCAACATTTAACGTTGCAAACTTTCACTCAGTGTTTTTGAAGAAATGAAATCCTAAACCTGAAGAAAGGTCCTACCTAGGCTCTTATGATATTCATCACCATGGTACGTGCCCAATATCCAGATCAAAGATACATCTACTCCAAAGAAGTACTTTCACTCTTTCCAGCTCTTGCTGTGAAAAGGCAGTCAGGCAGAGGACAACTGTTCCTTTAGGCCAGGGGTCGGCAACCTTTCAGAAGTGGTGTGCCGAGTCTTAATTTATTCACTCTAATTTAAGGTTTTGCGTGCCAGTAATACATTTTAACGTTTTTAGAAGGTCTCTTTCTATAAGTCTATATTATATAACTAATACTATTGGTGTATGTAAAGTAAATAAAGTTTTTAAAATGTTTAAGAAGCTTCATTTAAAATTAAATTAAAATGCAGGCCAGGATCCGGGCAGTGTGAGTGCCACTGAAAATCAGCTTGCGTGCCGCCTTTGGCACGCATGCCATAGGTTGCCCACCCCTGCTTTAGGCAAAGTAATCTAGGGACACTTTCATATGAGTAAGTCATCTAAAGACTACTGAGAAATAGGAAGTAGGTTCTCCCAGCTAATTTTTTTTTTTTTTAAGTCTTAAACTCATGGAAGCTTTTCAATAAACATATTTTGCACTCCAGTACACCCACTTTGAGAAAATAATATAACTGCTTTATTATTGTAGAAAGTTGATATCTGTTACAAAAGGGTTGCCATGCTTGAGAAGTCAGAAAATTCTTTACAAGCAAAATATTTTGATTTTGTCACTTGAAAAATAGTGAAATGATTCTAACTGCAACTTTTTTCCTTTTCAATGTTTATCCTGAATAAATTGTAGTTAAACTCTTTAAAGGGTTTACTTAGCACTTGAGTGTAAGTAGAATTATGATTTCATGTAAAATTATAATTCAGTTTATTATTGTTTATTAAAAGAAGCACCCATGCTATGACAGAACATTCTTACATATTTTCAAAGATGCATTATCAAGACAAATAAGACTGTCATCATGCTCTAAATACCAAACTCGTAAGTCCACATTACAGCCCTTGACAAATTCCTTGATATCCTTAGCCTTTCTCTTCCTGTAAAGTGCCTCAGAAAGATGGGCTTAGTAGTGTTTGGAAAGCTATTGGATTTGAGCTCTGATGAAGCAACCATCCTAAATAGATGGTCAAATATGTTTTAGGTACCATCAAATATATTTGTGTAGATGGCAGCAAGTAGGACCACATTTGAGGGCACAAGTCAGGTGTTGGTTACTCAAATCTAATATTTGAAGAACTATATTGAAATTCCCATGAAAATGGAACTACATCAATCATGCTAAGTGATAGCAACCATTCCATAGAAAAACAATGTAAGTTAGACCATAGGTGTCTTCAGTGGCACCATACACCTGTTTTACACTGTTGTAAGAGAGTCAGGTCCAGTAAGTACAATTTTCTTTCCTTCTTAGAAGAATACTTAGTTGAGCAACCAGATTTTGTTGATCCCTGGAGAAACTGCTTGATCCAGGATTAATTGTATGGTATCTGGCATTCTAGGCATGGATAATTATCTGTTCAAATGCTTCTAAAGCTATGAGTAAAATAAAAGTACTTAAATAAACAACTGGAACTGGAGGCACAACTGGAACTGATAATAAATGTATCAAGGGCACAGAACTAACATCCTTCCTCTAACTGTCAAATATTCTCAGTTCATGCAGTATGTATGGAGAGCTTGTTTCTAACCCACTTTCTTTTGACATCTGAAGAAGTGGGTTTTTTACTCACGAAAGCTTATGCCCAAATAAATCTGTTAGTCTTTAAAGTGCCACCGGACTCCTCGTTGTTTTTACAGGAGAGTTTTTCTGTTGTTTTTGTTTGTTTTGTTTCAGGGGTATTAGGGTTTATCAAGTAAAACCTAAAATGAGAAGCTGTATTTACTTCTTCTGTTCTACACCACCTCCTCTGGCGATTAAAAAAAAATAAAAAATTAAAAACCCCAAAGAGACTTCAGAATATAAGTGAGATGCTGTTAAAACAAAGGTCTTAAGGTTAATTAATACCCACTAAAATTTTGAAGGTAAATGTGGCACGCCACCATTGCTAGCCAACCAAGAAATCTGACAATCACAGCTTCTACATTTAGTACATCACTGCACAATCATTCTGATTGTAAGCCCTGCACACCAGGACTGAATCACGAGAAGAAGGAAATCCTCATTAACCGGGATTACAAAAGCAGACTGAAACTGAAGTACAGCTGATGGTCAAAAAAAGGGGGGCAAGCACATAGACAGATGTATATTGCCTGTTTGCTAAAGTAAGGAAACAGATTTGTTCTGACAACTGCAATGACTTATCTGCTTCCTGGTACAATTAAAGGACCAGGTGTTAATTTTGATAAAGCCTTATATGGTGCAAGCCAGCTGTTGTCCCTGATTTCCAGTAAGGCAGTTGGGGTCAACTGAGGTACTTGAGATAAGACCCTTGATTTAACTGTGTAGAGCTACTAAAGTCATTCATGACAGACAGGACACTTGGCATGATAAAATAGAGCTATGAGCACTTGGAGGGTACAGAAGATTTACCTTGTTCTCGGGAAAGTTTGCTGGCTATCTCTATACTGTATTTCAGTGGAGGCTGTATATACTGATCCACAAGAGAGCCTCTTTTTCTGAAGAAAGCTTAAAGACGTTCTTGGGCCTGAGTGGGTTTCGTTAGAAGCTCAACTTGTGTTGGGAGTTTGAGTTGCTTAATTTGAAGGCTTGTCTTTTCAATCCTGTTTCCGTCCTGTTTCACTGAGAGAGATGCCCTTGGTCACAACTGTTACAGTCTTACATATCAGCTTTTCCAAAAATGAAGAGATGATTTGATTCACATGAGCAGAAATAACTGACCTCTGCTTCTGGATTCCACTTCCTGTCTCTCTAAGATGCTTTGAGAAACAGAACAGCAGCAGCTCTATGCTTGACACTTGACAGGACACTTGACATAAGTTGTCTGTCTAGGGGATATCTTGGTAAATGGTTTGTTTCCCTATTTACATATTGCAAAATGAGGATAATTCCATCAAGTCACATTTTTATACAATTCTCTAGATGTATTAAATCAGCACCTCTGGAAGGGGTGTTGCCTGCTGACTTTTATCCTGGGTGGAGATTCAAAACGTGGGCGGGAGACATACAGCAATAATTGGCACAGAAAGTAGGATGTAAAAGAAGCTTCAACTCTCTTTTTTCCTGAAGAAATATCACAGGAATTTAATAAGGTCTTATCCTAAGAGAATAGGGCTGTAGGCTAAATGGCTGCATCAGTTGAAAACAAACTAGGTGGGAATGATCCTGAGAAAGGTGCAGCCTCCATGCAATGAGCCAGATCTGTCAGGATGCAGCACATAACTGCAACTGAAGTCTTAAGTCAGACTATGCCACAACTTACACAGGAACATAAGACTTCCTGCTTTTTAAAATAAAGGGAGCTGCCCTTAAGAACAAAAATGTTGCATTAGATGCTCAGACTGAGATGGGGTAGGTTAGCTATGACGTGTCTGTGACGGGTTAGATCACAGAAACCCTCTTGGGAGCTGCCACCTGATGTGCCAAGACTACTACTGCCCATGCTTTCCCTGCCAGCTCGGGACCCCAGCACCCTGTCTTGCTGAGCCAGACACGCCCGTCTGCTCCAACAAAGACCCAGGGTCTGAATTACTTGCCCCGAAGCTGCAGTCTTAACTGAAAGCAGCTTACAGAAGTGTTCTTGTCTTTAACACTCAGATGCTCAACTCCCAATGGGGTCTAAACCCAAATAAATCTGTTTTACCCTGTATAAGCTTATACAGGGTAAACTCATGAATTGTTCGCCCTCTATAACACTG
The DNA here is from genome assembly GCA_003942145.1 of Platysternon megacephalum. Taxonomy (NCBI): domain Eukaryota; kingdom Metazoa; phylum Chordata; order Testudines; family Platysternidae; genus Platysternon; species Platysternon megacephalum. The sequence goes on along the minus strand of QXTE01000200.1, from coordinate 592,264 downwards.
ATAGAGAGGTATGCACAGCTGTTTGCCCCACCCCCAGGTATTAATACATACTCTGGGTTAATTAATAAGTAAAAAGTGATTTTATTAAATACAGAAAGTAGGATTTAAGTGGTTCCAAGTAGTAACAGACAGAACAAAGTGAATTACTAAGTAAAATAAAATAAAACACGCAAATCTATGTCTAATACAGTAAGAAACTGAATAAAGATAAGATCCTNTGTTTGTTTTGTTTCAGGGGTATTAGGGTTTATCAAGTAAAACCTAAAATGAGAAGCTGTATTTACTTCTTCTGTTCTACACCACCTCCTCTGGCGATTAAAAAAAAATAAAAAATTAAAAACCCCAAAGAGACTTCAGAATATAAGTGAGATGCTGTTAAAACAAAGGTCTTAAGGTTAATTAATACCCACTAAAATTTTGAAGGTAAATGTGGCACGCCACCATTGCTAGCCAACCAAGAAATCTGACAATCACAGCTTCTACATTTAGTACATCACTGCACAATCATTCTGATTGTAAGCCCTGCACACCAGGACTGAATCACGAGAAGAAGGAAATCCTCATTAACCGGGATTACAAAAGCAGACTGAAACTGAAGTACAGCTGATGGTCAAAAAAAGGGGGGCAAGCACATAGACAGATGTATATTGCCTGTTTGCTAAAGTAAGGAAACAGATTTGTTCTGACAACTGCAATGACTTATCTGCTTCCTGGTACAATTAAAGGACCAGGTGTTAATTTTGATAAAGCCTTATATGGTGCAAGCCAGCTGTTGTCCCTGATTTCCAGTAAGGCAGTTGGGGTCAACTGAGGTACTTGAGATAAGACCCTTGATTTAACTGTGTAGAGCTACTAAAGTCATTCATGACAGACAGGACACTTGGCATGATAAAATAGAGCTATGAGCACTTGGAGGGTACAGAAGATTTACCTTGTTCTCGGGAAAGTTTGCTGGCTATCTCTATACTGTATTTCAGTGGAGGCTGTATATACTGATCCACAAGAGAGCCTCTTTTTCTGAAGAAAGCTTAAAGACGTTCTTGGGCCTGAGTGGGTTTCGTTAGAAGCTCAACTTGTGTTGGGAGTTTGAGTTGCTTAATTTGAAGGCTTGTCTTTTCAATCCTGTTTCCGTCCTGTTTCACTGAGAGAGATGCCCTTGGTCACAACTGTTACAGTCTTACATATCAGCTTTTCCAAAAATGAAGAGATGATTTGATTCACATGAGCAGAAATAACTGACCTCTGCTTCTGGATTCCACTTCCTGTCTCTCTAAGATGCTTTGAGAAACAGAACAGCAGCAGCTCTATGCTTGACACTTGACAGGACACTTGACATAAGTTGTCTGTCTAGGGGATATCTTGGTAAATGGTTTGTTTCCCTATTTACAAACTGCAAAATGAGGATAATTCCATCAAGTCACATTTGTATACAATTCTCTAGATGTATTAAATCAGCACCTCTGGAAGGGGTGTTGCCTGCTGACTTTTATCCTGGGTGGAGATTCAAAACGTGGGCGGGAGACATACAGCAATAATTGGCACAGAAAGTAGGATGTAAAAGAAGCTTCAACTCTCTTTTTTCCTGAAGAAATATCACAGGAATTTAATAAGGTCTTCTCCTAAGAGAATAGGGCTGTAGGCTAAATGGCTGCATCAGTTGAAAACAAACTAAGTGGGAATGATCCTGAGAAAGGTGCAGCCTCCATGCAATGAGCCAGATCTGTCAGGATGCAGCACATAACTGCAACTGAAGTCTTAAGTCAGACTATGCCACAACTTACACAGGAACATAAGACTTCCTGCTTTTTAAAATAAAGGGAGCTGCCCTTAAGAACAAAAATGTTGCATTAGATGCTCAGACTTAGATGGGGTAGGTTAGCTATGACGTGTCTGTGACGGGTTAGATCACAGAAACCCTCTTGGGAGCTGCCACCTGATGTGCCAAGACTACTACTGCCCATGCTTTCCCTGCCAGCTCGGGACCCCAGCACCCTGTCTTGCTGAGCCAGACACGCCCGTCTGCTCCAACAAAGACCCAGGGTCTGAATTACTTGCCCCGAAGCTGCAGTCTTAACTGAAAGCAGCTTACAGAAGTGTTCTTGTCTTTAACACTCAGATGCTCAACTCCCAATGGGGTCTAAACCCAAATAAATCTGTTTTACCCTGTATAAGCTTATACAGGGTAAACTCATGAATTGTTCGCCCTCTATAACACTGATAGAGAGGTATGCACAGCTGTTTGCCCCACCCCCAGGTATTAATACATACTCTGGGTTAATTAATAAGTAAAAAGTGATTTTATTAAATACAGAAAGTAGGATTTAAGTGGTTCCAAGTAGTAACAGACAGAACAAAGTGAATTACTAAGTAAAATAAAATAAAACACGCAAATCTATGTCTAATACAGTAAGAAACTGAATAAAGATAAGATCCTCACCAGTTTCAGAATGCTTCCTTTTACAGACTAATCTCCTTTTAGTCTGGGTCCAGCAATCACTCACACCCCTTGCAGTCACTGTCCTTTGTTCCAGTTTCTTTCAGGTATCTTTGGGGGTGGAGAGGCTCTCTCTTTAGCCAGCTGAAGACAAAATGGAGGGGTTAAATAGACTCTCTCTTGTAGGTGGAGACCCCCTCCTCTCTCCTATGCAAAGTCCAGCTCCAAGATGGAGTTCTGGAGTCACCTGGGCAAGTCACATATCCATGCATGACTCACAGTTTTTTACAGGCAGAAGCCATTGCCCAAATGGTATCTTGAATGTCTCCAGGAAGACTTCTTATGTGGATTGGAGCATTCCAAGATGCATTGTTCCTTAAGTGCTTCCTGATTGGGCACTTAACTTTTCAAATTCCTTTCTCCAGGAACTGACCAAATGCTCTAAGGTTATTTAGAAATCAAGCCAGTACACGGCCAATATTAATAACTTTGAGTACAAAAATGATACATGCATACAAATAGGATTAATAGATTCAGTAGATCATAACCTTTACATAGGTATGTTACATGGCATATGTAGCACAGAACATATTCCAGTTATGTCATATATATTCATAAGAATATTTCCATAAAGCCTGATGGGATACATCGTCACAGTGTCAAGTTAAGGTATTCTGGATAGTTCTCTGAAAACATCCACTCAATATGAAGGGGCAGTCAAAAAGGCTAACAGTGATAGAAACCATTAGGAAAGGGATAGACAAGACAGAAAATATCATAACTCCTCTATATAAATTCATGGTATGGCCACATCTGGAATACTGCGTGAAGATCTGGTCGCCGGCGCCACATCTCAAAAAAGATATTAGAATTGAGAAGGGCAACAAAATATATTAAGGTTATGGAATAGCTTACATATGAGGAGAGATTAAACAGACTGGGACTTTTCAGCTTGGAAGAGAGACAATTAATGGGAGATATAATAGAGGTCTATAAAATCATAATGGTGTGAAGAAAATGAATAAGGAAGCGTTATTTACTCCTTCACATAACACAAGAATCAGGGATCACCCAGTTAAATTAATAGGCAGCAGGTTTAAAACAAACAAAAGGAAGCACTTCTTCATACAACGCACAATCAACCTGTGGAACTCGTTGCCATGGGATGTTGTGAAGGCCAAAACTGTAACTGGGTTTACAAAAGAATTAGATAAGTTCATGGAGGATAGTTCCATCAATGGCTATTAGCCAAGGTGGTCAGGGATGCAAACCCATGCTTTGAGGTCCATAGCCTCTGACTGCCAGAACTGGGGAGTGAATGACGGGGAAGGATCACTCGATGATTGCCTGCTCTGTTCATTCCCTCTCGTTGTTGTCGATCCCTCGAGGATGAGGATGATCTCTTTCACAGATTTTATTTTTTATGGGTCCTTTGGTGACTGAGAAGTCCGAACCTTGACCCGCAGGCTTGTTGGCAGACATTGCAGGTGGTGTTAGAAGTCAGGGTTGGGCCATGATTGCTGCGTGACAGTCATCTGTCTTCTCTTTTATGGCGTTTTTCCTGTGACCAGGGCAAGGCAATTTTCCTCAAAAGTGGACATTCCTTCTCTGACAAGTCTTCGCCAGTTATCCCTATCTTGGGCTACTGTCTCCCAGTGTATGGTGTCGATGCCACATCTCTTGATGTTTATCTTGAGGGTGTCTTTAAAGCGGGTTTGTTTGTTTTTTTGCCTCCCTGTTTCCTTTCTCCTTTGGTGAGTTGTGTTAGGCTTAAATAAAGCACACGAGATTTTTTTATAGGGGAGAAGGCAACACGCCGCATTTATTGAGAATACCGCAGTTAGCATATGCTTTTTAGTTACACACACACACTCACCATGCACACAGTCCCGCCAGTCAATGTTTATAGTTACCAGTTTAGAGTTTGGATTAATTTAGTGGCTAGCCAGATTGGTCGCAGAGGGGAGCCGGGCTCTGTTGGTCGCAATTTGATGCTTTTGGAGTAGTGGCAAGACGAACCCGGCTCCCCTCTGCGACCAATCTGGCTAGTCACTAAATTAATCCAAACTCTAAACTGGTAACTATAAACATCGACTGGCGGGACTGTGTGCATGATGTGTGTGTGTAACTAAAAAGCAAATGCTAACTGCTGTATTCTCAATAAATGTGGCGTGTTGCCTTTTCCCCTATAAAAAAAATCTCGTTTGCTTTATTTAAGCATAACATTTTTGGTGGAGAATTAAGTAACGTGGGAAGCACCTAGCACTCACCACTGTTATTTTATTAATAAAGCTTTAAACCTAGTCACTTGATGTGCTCCTTCATCTCCTCCCCTAAAAATCCTGCGGCCTCAGCCTAATCACCTGAAGCCCTAGGCAAATTAGTAACATAAATCTGTCACATTTTGGCGTACGCAATTGTTTTGCTAAGCCTACATCAGGCATGCACACACAGTGCCTGCTCCACCTCAGCTGGTGCTGGATAATCAGGGCCTCAACACTGAAAATGTTGGCCTCTGTGAGGACACTGACATTAATGCGGCAATCCTCCCATTTTATGTTGAGGATCATCTGAAGAAAGAGCTGGTGCTGGCGTTCCAGATTTTTCAGGTGTTTTCTATAGGTCACCCAAGTCTCAGAGTCGTAGAGGAGAGCTGGGATTACCACCGTTTTATAAACTAAAAGTCTAGTGTGTGTTCTGATGTTGTGATTGTTGAACGCCCAGCAAGACAGTCTGCTAAAGGCGAGATTCAGCACAGAATACGCTGTGCCAGCCTTCATGTCTATGTCTGCTCTCTGTGAGAGATGGCTGCCAAGATAGGCAGAGTGTTCTACATTTTCCAGTTCTTCTCTGTCAAGGTAGACCTTCCCTCTGAAGCACCTGGCATTGGCCAATGTTGGAAGACAGGATACTGGGCTAGATGGACTGTTGGTCTGACCCAGTATGACTGTTCTTATTTTCTTAAGGTCATTACAATTAAGAGGAAAATATTCCAGGCTTTGTATAAAAACCAGCATATTAACAGTCATGGAATTGCTTTCTCAAGGACACCTCTCCGATACTTGTTAGTGTTTTGCAAGGATTGAAGTGTACCTGAATACTCGGTTGGGACTTCCTGGGCACTAGGCTGATTGGAATATTCTCCTCCTCAGGGATGTTAGGATGACACTCGGCTTTTTCTTTTCCTAATCATAATCTAGTTCCAAATAACAGTGCAGTAGTTTTAAAGCAGGTACTGAAATAGTGTACCAACAAACTTTTTCTGCTTTGTTAACTCAGAGGGATTCATGAACTTTACCCCTGCCAAATCAATTAAACCGAGTAACTTTCCCACTCTCCTTCTATTGGGCAGTGTTCTCAGTAAGTTGAGTCACTCCAGAAGCCTATGAAGTTTGGTCTACGTTCCGAGGTTGGACCCTCCTCTGTACTGACAGCTAGATATATATTCTGCAGTGTATGCTGCAGCTCCTAGCAATGGCCAGAGTGGTGATTTTTAGAAAACAAAGCTGTAGCTCTTTTGGTATGGTGACATGTCCAATCACAACAGATTTTTGGCATCTTTGAAATATAGTGGATTGAATTAAAGGGACATACTAAATGGAGGTTTAGTTAAAAACCTGCCAAAATCTAAGGCCAATAGAAATGTTTGTTAAAGATCTGTTTGCCTCTTAAAAATAAACATTCCTTTGCAACATACGCATCCCCAAAACTGCAGCATTGTGATAGTGCATAAGACCCTGCCAATACTAGACAAATTGGAAACGAGCAAAATTGACTAAAGGTTACTTGTCCAAAATGTTGGCCGGGGGGATGGGAAGAGGAGGGCAATCAGAGGTATAACTAAAGTTTTTGGACTATTCCTAATTTTAATTTGACAGTGTTCCTTAATGTAGGGGGCCCAGCTCATCAAATTGGCTTTTTAGAGCCATTGTCTCCAGACGTGGATTAAGGGAAGAGTTGTCAATAACACAAAGCTCTCCCATGCTTGTAGAAGACTTAACTCACAAAGCAGAGAAACAGCAACTAAACTTCTGGCTTTCAGTAAACCAAAGTAGTATTTTCCCATCCTTACACTCCTTGTGAATTTGTAGCCCAAGGGTATTGGCTCATTTAAGGGAGGAACAAACGTCAGGATTTCAGACTTGGTAAAAGTATGATTAATATAAAGTGAAGCTGAAAATTAATTTGAATCAAATGAAATGACCTGTCTGGGAACAATCCTTACATTTTAGTAGACTAAAACAATTCATAGCCAGACAAATCCTTTATCCCCACGTTTCATAACTGAGGAAGGAGACTTATTTCTTATGATGTTAACTGCAGACTCTAAAAAAAATACCCATCTGGATGACCTCTTAAGTTTTAAAATGCCTTCATTGATATTTTAAGAGCATTCTGCAGTTTTGGTGCTGGGCTAATTACTACTTGTCATAGGGCCCAGCTTGCTAGCATGATGACTGGAGTAGTCCAGGAACTGCTGACTGAAAAGTGACCCAATGCATGTACCTGTTATACCTGATGGAAACATTCACATTGGAACTTGATTTTTTCACATTTACTAAAACCAACACACCTTTCAGTCTCTTGTAGCCCTCGCTCCCTTGGAGTGATCTCACTCATTCCCATCAAAATCTTCCTTCTGGGCTCCATTGCTCACTATTTTTTTTTCTTTTTGTGTCCGGTATTAATGCCACATTGAGGCCTGAACTTGGATTTGGATTCAGGATATTTAGAAGTAAGGGTAGCATGGTATGGTATTTAGAAGTAAGGGTGGCATGGTATGGTATTTCTGCACTGCTACTGGTGGGGCGCTGCCTTTAGAGCTGGGTGGTCAGCCAACAGCCACTGCTCTCCGGCCACCCAGCTCTGAAGTCAGCGCAGAAGTGAGGGTGGCAATACCGTGACCCCCCTAAAATAACCTTGTGATCCCCCTGCAACTCCCTTTTGAGTCAGGACCCCCAATTAGAGAAACACTGGTCTCCCCCATGAAACCTGTATAGCAGGGGTAGGCAACCTATGGCACAGGTGCCAAAGGCGGCACGCGAGCTGATTTTCAGTGGCACTCACACTGCCTGGGTCCTGGCCACCGGTCCGGGGGGGGGCTCTGTATTTTAATTTAATTTTAAATTAAGCTTCTTAAACATTTTGAAACCTTATTTACTTTACATACAACAATAGTTTAGTTATATATTATAGACTTCTAGAAAGAGACCTTCTAAAAAGGTTAAAATGTATTACTGGCACGCAAAACCTTAAATTAGAGTGAATAAATGAAGACTCGGCACACCACTTCTGAAAGGTTGCCGACCCCTGCTGTATAGTATAGGGTAAAAGCCCACAAAAGACCAGATTTCATGGGGGGAGACCAGATTTCACTGTCTGTGACACGTTTTTCATGGCCGTGAATTTGGTAGGGCCCTATCTATGATGGAGCAAGGGAATTGAAATTGGGTCTCATGTTCCAGGCTAGCATCCCAACCACTGGACCACTCCTCCTCTCTCCACACTTCAAACTGTATTTACCATGAAACCAGAGTTTAAGAAGCCATGACATTAAGCCTGGTTTAATAAATCATACACCTCTCAATCAGCAATGGGGTTTAACTTCTTTCATGCAAAATATTAAAATGGTGGTTAAGCTGAAAAGGGACTTTCTAACTGTTAACATGCTGGATTTAACTATTTTACTTATATGGGCGTGTCCTCTTTTACAAGAATACTCAACAGTGGAAAGAAGAAGTGACTCACCTTGTGCAGTAATGATGGTTCTTTGAGATGTGTCCCCCTGGGGGTGCTCCATTTTTGGTGTCGGTGTGACCCTGTGCCAGAGATCGGAGATTTTAGGTAGCAGTGCTCAGTCAGGGCATGCGCACGCAGCAGCTGTCTCACGGTGTCGTTGGCGCCTCTTGTAGCGTGCGCATGACCTGACCCCCTCAGTTCCTTCTCTACCATCCTTGGCTGCAGACAAATTATGACTTCTCTAATTATGGCAAACTGCAGGAACTCTTAGAGGATCTTCCTGAAGACAAACATCCCCAGCTCAAGGCCATCATGACTGGGGGACAAATAATAGCCCGCACGGCTCTACAGGCCTCAATGGATGGGGCAGACGCAGCCATACAAACAATGGCCATAGCATCTCTTAAAACCAGGTGAGCCCGGCATTGTGTTTGATGATTTTCCCCGCAACTGGGAAGGGAAATGTGAAGAAAAATGTAGAAATTGGTTAAAAGAAAACTCTATTTCTACTGCTAATCTAAGAAAACTAAGACTGAAGGGAAAGAAACAGAAAACTTTTTTTTTTTTAAATAACTGGCTAAGTAAAGTCTAATTAAACTATCTAAGAGCTAATAAGCTTAAACTATTTTCTTTTCTAGAGATTTTCAAAGAGGCAGCACTGCCACTGAGCTCTGTCTGCAGCCGAGGACAGTAGAGAATGAACTGAGGGGGTCAGGTCATGCATGCGCTACAAGAGGCACCAGTGACACCGCGAGAGCTGCTGCGCATGCATGCCCCGACTGAGCACTGCTACCTAAAATCTCCGATCTCTGGTACAGGGACCCACAGACACCGAAGTGGAGCACCCACAGGGACACTACTCGAAGCAGCAGCAGCAGTCAGCGTCAGATGCTGATCTTATGGCTGGAGTTACTCTGAATTTACATCAGTATTACACTTCAGAAACTGGCCCGTGTTTTTGTTGTCACTGGCCATTTTTATCTTGCAAAATGAATTGTAAAGCTTAAGCACTGCCTAGAAGCATGAGTACACTGGCTGTGTGAAATACATGATTCTCATCAGAATTTATTTGAGCACTGGTTGATTGCTCACCTTTTAGGTATAGTAATGAGAAGGGAGAAGCACCTGTCTTGACAATGCAGTCCTCAAAATGTTTGCGTCCTCAAAGTGTGTATTATTGTACAATGACTTTGTGAGCTGTGTAGTTTGAGCCTTTAGCCGGGCTGGGAAGGGATGGTGACCCTAGCCCAGGGGTAGGCAACCTATGGCACGAGTGCCGAAGGCGGCACACGAGCTGATTTTCAGTGGCACTCACACTGCCCGGGTTCTGGCCACCGGTCCGGAGGGCTCTGCATTTTAATTTAATTTTAAATGAAGCTTCTTAAACATTTTAAAAACCTTATTTACTTTACATACAACAATAATTTAGTTATATATTCTAGACTTATAGAAAGAGACCTTCTAAAAATGTTAAAATGTATTACTGTCACGCAAAACCTTAAATTAGAGTTAATAAATGAAGACTCGGCACACCCCTTCTGAAAGGTTGCCGACCCCTGCCCTAGCCTCTGTTTGCCAGAAGCTGGGAATGGGCAACAGGGGATGGATCACTTGATGATTACCTGTTCTGTTCATTCCCTCTGGGGCACCTGGCAGTGGCCACTGCCAGAAGACAGGATACTGGGCTAGATGGACCTTTGGTCTGACCCGGTATGGCCGTTCTTATGTTTCTTGTTTTTTACGTCTTTCTTTATAACTCCAAAAGTGCATTGGGTGCTGTGTAAATGACAGTGACAACTTAAAGGAAGGGATTGCTATAGAAAAAAATCCTTCCTTCTCAGCTTAATACATAAAACCTCACTCACTCACTGCTTTATAGTGTAGCTGCTAGTGTGTGGTAGATTGGCTGTACATATGCAAGTATGATGGTGACACTTCCTTTGATGCTCACAGCAAGGATATTCTCAGATACCAAGTCAACAAGCACTCTTGGAATCATCACACTTTAGTCACATTCCAAAAGGACACTACACTCAGTGATTAAGTTACTAGAGTGTTGAATGGGAAAATCCTATGTATTTCATTGTTGGAGAACTGTTCTACAGTAGTGTTCTCTAAAAGGGGTACACTGGGGAATAAAAACTTGCATTTCTCCAGAGCCTTTCATCCAAAGTGCTCATACACCTCTACCCTGATATAACGCGACCCGATATAACACAAATATGGATATAACGTGGTAAAGCAGTGCTCCGGGGGAGGGGCTGCGCACTCTGGTGGATCAAAGCAAGTTCGATATAACGCGGTTTCACCTATAAGATTTTTTGGCTCCCGAGGACAGCGTTATATCGGGGTAGAGGTGTATTACTTTACAAACAAAAATTATGCCTCATGACCTTCTCTTGAGATAGATATTACTGTACCTACATACCGGTAGTTGATAATGTTTTCACCTCCCTGCTCATAGAGAGCCGAGAGGGCTAATTTTGTTACTATTAAAATGTATATGCTCAAGTGTTTACTGTAATACCGAAGGTATCAACTACTGACTAACTTCACAAAAATGAATCAAGGATCTTAAGGTTTTAAAACCATTTGCATTTAAAAGTCTACTCCACAGACTGTACAAAACAAAGTGCCCAGTTCCGCTCTGATTAAAGTTAAAGGCTGAACAACTACTGATGTAACTGGAAGCAGAATCATGCCCAGGCACCTGGGCAGAGGAACGGTGTCCTTCGCTAGTACTATAGGTATTTGAGGTTCGTAGTGCAGCTACTCTTTCTGTGACTTAATACCTCTAAATGGAAGTGCCGAGTGTCATCTTGAATATAAAAACATTTTCTTCTGCATTTTAATTGACACACAAGTGGAATTTCACTCGGGTAAACTGTGGCGCTCAAACAAACTTTTAGTGCTTTCACATCTAATTGAGACAGGAATTTTTAATAAGACTAAACAGCTCAATCTTTAAATATAGTAGTTGATCCACTGACACAATTTAAGTGCATTTGCTGGGGTTGATTAAAAAACAAGATCCTTTATATTTAAATAAATGCAACAATCTTTTTTCATACAGAAAATGAATGCAATGGGATAACTGATATCTTAACTACACTAGCAGAGAAATAGGTGTGAGATAACCTTTAGCAATGGTAGATATGTTCATAAAGCAATACCAAAGGACATAAGATTGCCCATAACACTGTCACATTTGAAAAAATACAAAGACATGAACCAAGATTTGAAATATGATTTATTATAGTACAACCTAACAGGAATAACAGTATTTTCTAGATTATGTATTGTCCTACCTCTATTTAAATGTACTTAAACAGAACACTGTCTTCTTATTCCACAGACTTTTGCAATTGCAAAATGAATGTCTTTTGCTGGTGTTGCTGCCAAGAATCCATGGCAATTATGCAAAGGAAGAGGTAAAGGATTTTTATGTATCTGTCACTGTTTAAAATATTGGGACTTGCCATGAAAATCTTCCTATTTTAAATACTGGACACAATCTATATGTTGATAAAACACAATATTTTCTGGATTAATTTTTTTTAAGTGTGAATTTAGTGTACTGGGAAGTGCTAGAGTGCCTCTTCTGAGAGCTGACGTCCTTTATTCCCAGAAGAACTACAGCATGAGAAGCAGCAGAGCAAGTTTACCCTATGCTGCCCCAGCCATATGCTTCAACCCTAGTCAGGAGTGGCACTTCTAGGGATGAGGATAGCTGAGTCTCCATGGCCCATTCAATTCTCAGCCACTGAATGGTAACAGCCTTTCACTACTTATGTGGGCAGGATTCAAACAGCAGCCTAAAGATGAAAGGCTCTATATTGTGGTAACAACTAGGGTCCCATGGCACTGTACAAGGACAGTCCCTACCCTGAAGAGCTTACAATCAAAATATTAGAAGAAACAATAAATGGCTAAAACAGACAGGGAAGTACAAGGAAGCAATGAGACTGAACTGGTCAGTAAGTAAAGCCATGGCCACAGCACACCAGCTGCCTAAACAATCTATATCGCTGTATCAGCCTCCTGAGTCATTGAGGCTCCTCTGTAACGTGTATAAATCTGAAGCCTTCACTGGTTTTCATGAGACACCAACTTGTCATGAAAGGGTTGGAGGAGTCCTAAAAACTCTTTAATCTATGGCAGCAAAATAGCACCTGCTTTCTATACTTGTATCATGAAATTGTGTGCTGGATCAGTTTGTTGCTTTTTACGACACTAACCACTATTATGCTCAAGCATCCAGAGAGACTCAGCCCCCATAATTCTTGCTGAGCTGCAGCTCTTTATCCACTGAATTTTGGTAGCTTGATTGGCTTTCTAAATGATCTGTTCTATCAACTCCCACGTGAGTTCTAGGCTTCTGGAAAACAAGCAAAAAAGCAAATTAGTGCTACAGAATGTTAGCATTTTTAAACAATGGGACACTAGGGCAGGTATTTTGCTAAACTACGACTCTGAATTTTAGTCTGTCACTGTTCCCGTTCAATAATAATACAGAAAAACCAATGAATGTTACCACTAACACTTAAAACAGGAGTTTGTGTGGCAGGATATGAAAGCAGCAGTGGAAATCAAATTATATATATATATATAATATAAGCAAATTAACTTCAGGATAATAGTGCCTGCTGCTAACTTACAAATTAATTAAGAGGGTGTGTGTGTGAGAGAGAGAGAAATCTTAAGTATTCATCCTATCAAAGGTCATATTTACAGTAATGGGAGTAAGAAAATACTTTCCCCATTTAGATACTAAACTAATCTACCTCTAACAGACACAAGTAATCATGATAATTAGTAATAGTACTCAGGAACTGCTATCCTCTAGGGGAGTTCTTTACTCCCCCCCCCCCCCCCCCCCTTGGATAAACCATTACTGTCATGATTGATTTCTGTCTCTGCTTCAAAGAGCCATCTATTGAATGCACAGGGCTGTGCAGTGCAGGGCTTTGGAGCGGAGCACGGAGCGGGAGCACGGAGCAGCTCCGGAGCAGTGGAGCTGCAGGTTTTTGCTTGGAGCTGGAGCAGAGCTGGAGCACAGCTCCATAGCCCTGGTGCAGTGTCAAAAAAACAACTGCCCCCCCCCCTCCCAAAAAAACCTAGTGATATGCTCAGGCTTCTACAAAGAATTTTTTGTCATTCTCCCACACTTTAAGTGACTCAATTAAGAACATCAGAATGGCCCTATTGGCTCAGACCAATGGTCCACTTAGCCCAATATCCTCTCTCCCAACAATGGCTTGTGCCAGAGGCTTCAGAACAGGGCAATTATTGAGTGATCCATCCTGTTGTCCAGTTCCAGCTTCTGGCAGTCAGAGCCTGGGGTTGCGTTCCTGACCATCTTGGCTAATAGGTCCCTCAATGACTATCTTCCATGAACTTATCTAATTCTGTTTTTGAACCCAGTTATACTTTTGGCCTTCACAACATCCCCTGGGAATGAGTTTCATACGTGACTGTGCATTGTGTAAAGGAGTACTTCCTTATGTTTGTTTTAAACCTGCTGCCTATTAATTTAATGGGGTGATTCCTGGTTCTTATGTGAAGGAGTAAATAACACTTCCTTATTCACTTTCTCCACACCATTCATGATTTTATAGACCTCTATCATATCCCCCTCATTTGTCTCTTTCCTAGCTGAACAGTCCCAGTCTTTTCAATCTCTCTTCATATGGAAGCCATTCCAAACCCTAATAATTTTTGTTGCCCTTTTCTGTACTTCTTCCAATTCTAAGATATCTTTTTTGAGATGGGGTAACCGAAACCATGTGCATTTGTTCAAGGTGTGGGTGTTCCATGGATTTATATGGTGGCATTATATTTTCTGTCTTCTTATTGATGCCTTTCCTAATGGTTGCTAACATTCTACTAGCTTGTTTGACTGCCACTGCACAGTGAGTGGATATTTTTAGAGAGCTATCCACAGTAACTCCAAGATCTTTCTTGAGTGGTGACAGCTAATTTAGACCCCATCATTTTGTATGCATAGTTGGGATTATGTTTTCCAATGTGCATTACTTTGCATTTATCAACACTGAATTTCTTAAGCCATTTTGTTGCCCAGTGACCCAGTTTTGTGACATCCCTTTGTAACTCTTTGCAGTCATCTTTAGACTTAACTATCTTGAGTAATTTTGTATTGTCTGCAAAGTTTGCTACCTCCTTGTTTACCCCTTTTTCCAAATCATGTATGAATATGTTGAACAGCACTGGTCCCAATACAAATCCTTGGGGACTCCATTATTTACGTTTCTCCACTGTGAAAACTGTCCATTTATTCCTACCCTTTGTTTCCTATTTTTTAACCAGTTACTGACATAGGTGCCAACTCCATGGGTGCTCCGGGGCCGGAGCACCCATGGAAAAAAATTGGTGGGTGCTGATCACCCACCGGCAGCTCCCCATGGCCCCGCCCCCTGTTCCAACTCACCTCCGCCTCCACCTCCGCCGTGAGTGCGCCACCGCGTCCTGCTTCTCCTCCCTCCCAGCCCTTGCGCCGCGACACAGCTGATTCGCGGGGCGGGGGGGGGGAACGCTGTGCGCTGGGGGAAGAGGCGGGGCTGGGGCGGGGATTTAGGGAAGGGATCCAATGGGGCAGGGAGGGGGCGGAGTTAGGGCGGGGACTTTGGGGATGAGGTTGGAATGGGGGCGGGACCAAGGACGGGGATGGGGTGGAGTCGAGGCGGGGGCAGGGGTGGGTGGGCCCACTGGCGCCGGAGAAAGTTGGCGCCGCTGGTTACTGATCCATGAGAGGACCCTTCCCCCCATCCCATGACTGTTTACTTTGCTTCAGAGCCTTTGGTGAGGGACCTCATCAAAGGCTTTCTGAAAGTCCAAGTACACTATATCCACTGGATCAACCTTGTCCACATTTGTTGACACTCTCAAAGTATTCTAATATATTAGTGAGGCATGATTTCCTTTTACAAAAGCCATGTTGACTCTTTCCCAACATATTGTGTTTATCTGTGTCTGATAATTTTGTTCTTTGCTATAGTTTCAACCAATTTGCCTGATACTGAAGTCAGGCTTACTGGCCTGCAGCTGCCAAGATCACCTATGGAGCCTTTTTAAAAAATCAGCATCACATTAGCTATCCTCCAGTCGTCTGGTACAGAGGCTGATTTAAATGATAGCTTGCATACCACAGTTAGTACTTACGCAATTTCATATTTGAGTTCCTTCAGAATTCTTGGGTGAATACCATCTGGTCCTGGTGACTTATAACGGTTTAATTTATCAAGTTGTTCCAAAGCCGCCTCCTACTGACACCTCAATCTGGGACAGTTATTCAGATTTGTCACTTAAAAAGAATGGCTCAGGAATGGGAATTTCCCTCACATCCTCTGCAGTGAAGACCAATGCAAAGAATTAATGTAGCTTCTCTGCAACAGCCCTTGTCTTCCTTGAATGATCTTTTAGCACCTTTATCGTCCAGTTGACCCACTGATCAGAAGCTGTTGGCAGGCTTCCTGTGTGTTTGGTTTTTTTTTTGCTGTTAGTTTTTGTGTCTTTTGCTGGTTGCTCTTCAAATTCTTTTTTTGGCCTGCCTAATTATACTTTTACACTTGACTTGCCAGAGATTATGCTCCTTTCTAAATTCCTCAGTAGGATTTGACTTCCAATTTTCAAGGATGCCTTTTTGTCTCCAACTGCCTCTTTTACTGGTTTAACCAAGGTGGCTTTTTTTTGATCCTCTTACTGTGTTTTTTTTTATTTGGGGTATACATTTAGTTTGAGCCTTTCTTATGGTGTTTTTAAAAAGTTTCCATGCAGTTTGCAGGTATTTCACTTTTGTGACCGTTCCTTTTAATTTCCATTTAATTAGCGTCCTCATTTTTGTGTAGTTTCCATTTTTCAAGTTAAATGCTACGGTGGTAGATTTCTTTGCTATTTCCCTCCTACCAGGATGTTACAGTTAATTACATTACGGTTGCTCTTACTGTGCACTTCAGCTATATTCACCTCTTGGACCAGATGTTATGCGCTACTTAAGACTAAATCAAGAATTGCCTCTCTCCTTTTGGATTCCAGAATTAGCTGCTCCAAAAAACAGTCATTAAGGGTATCTAGAAATTTTATCTCTGCATCACGTCCTGAGGGGACATACCCAGTAAATATGGGGATAGTTGAAATCTCCCATTTATTAGAGAACTTACAAAAGCAGAAAACTCAATAATCTCCCTGACCATTTCACAATCACTGTCGCCACCCTGGTCAGGTGGTTGGCAATATATATCCACTGCTATACTTTGATTATTCAAACATGTAATTTCTATCCATAGAGATTCTATGGTACAGTTTGATTCATTTAAGATGTTCACTACTTTTGACTCTATGCTTTCTTTCACATGTAATGCCACTCCCCCACCAGCATGACCTACTCTGTCATTCCTATATATGTTGTACCCTGTATTACTGTGTCCCACTGATTATCATCATTCCACCAAGTTTCTGTGATGCCTATTATATCAATCCTAATTTAATACCAATCACAAATGTGCTATCCAAGAACGTTTAAGTAAAAGGGTCATGCTTACAGTAAGTGGGACAAAGGATATACAGAGCACACAACCAAATGCTGAAGCCACTGGAAAAGTTAGCACCTGAAAAGTACAAAGCATTATGTCTTAGTGTCATCCGGAATGTGTACAGTGCTGTCTTGTCTTTCCCAACTTCACCCACTAAAACAGAATGACAAACACTTAAACAAGCAGAAAAACCCCAACCGCACTCGCACTGAAGCAAACTGCAAGAATCTGAATATTCAGTTGCTCAAAATGCTCCCCTTGCTATGGCAGCTGGAAGATTCAATTTAATATCCACACATCCAACAGAGAAGAGCCTCAAATGGGTAGCTCCCACTACATTGCTGCTATAGCAATAAATGAATGAAAAGCCTGAGTAAGCAGGTAAGCTTTATGCCATGTTGGGATGATCAGGAAATTCCTGCCTCTGGTAGAACCACAGAGGGAGCAGATTGCACAGGTAAGGCAGTGGTGCTGAGAATAATTTTATTGGGTCTAGGAAGTTCAATTCCTATGACAACAAAAGCAACCTAGCAGCTCTTAGCCCCCCTGCAGCGCTCGTGTGAACCCCCACACCTTGATAACAGCTACTGTTCCTCACTGTAAAGCCCCCGGGAGCATGGGCAGTGGCAATAAGAGTAGTACCTGCCTTTTCTTGGGGTGACTTCCCTCAGGAGTGCAGAGATCTGGGCTGGAGATGTAATTTCTACCCCATTGCACCAGCTTGGGTAAATGCAACCTATGACTAACTGAAAGATGTTTCTGAGCATTGTTAAAATCTTTATCAATTATCTTTCAATACTGAGGATTAATAATCCAGACACTGAAGCTCATACCCTGGATGGCTTTTTCCCTATGCAGGAGACAGAAACGGGAAAAACTACGGAAATGGCCCAAACTCTCCTTGAAGGAGGGACACTAAAGCAACAGGCATCATCCCTTCCTCATTTCCAGCTCTGCAGGACAAGCTTACCCATGTAATCGCTGCATACTGGGGCTCCATGTCTTTTTAGGGGAGGCCAAGAGAGAGCTGCTGTCTGCAGTGCATGGAAGGCATGCTTTGAGCTTAAATCTTTCAGGGAGGGGGTATGAGAAGGAAGCAGAGAGGGAACTGACGCTGTGGACTGTATTTTACACCAGCTAGTGGTTCCCATTCATTAGCATGGTGTGACACGGCCAGCAGAGTTTGACTGCTGACACCACCCGGTGCTGTCCCTCCGTTGGCTCCCGTTGCTGGTAAAATTCATGTTGCATCACCCTGATTGTCTTTATGGAATCCCAGCCCACAGTACTGCTTTTCAGAGATAGAGACAGGGTAAGATTTACTCTTGCAATATGAGAGAAGAGGAAGAGGACAAGATTAACTTTGCCTCTGCGTGCAAGATACAGAAGAAGCATGCAGTCAGGCCAGGGCCACCCAAAGCACATTTCTTGAGATAGAGACAAAGGGAGCATATAAAGGAGAGAGGAGTTCTTAGGAATGTACTTTTTCAGATGGAAATGCTGCCTCCCACTCTTGTTTGTGTGAGAGCAACTAGGGACTGAGTTATAAGGGGTGAAATAAAAAACCTGGTAATGCACATGGACCAGTTTCTCAAAGTTTAAACCAGTGGTCACCAACCGGTAGATCGCAATCAACTGGT
Source organism: Platysternon megacephalum (assembly GCA_003942145.1). Taxonomy (NCBI): domain Eukaryota; kingdom Metazoa; phylum Chordata; order Testudines; family Platysternidae; genus Platysternon; species Platysternon megacephalum. The sequence continues at coordinate 573,902 of QXTE01000200.1, read as the reverse complement.
CAATGGTGGAGCCTCTGCCAGTCGATCGCAGTCTCCAGCTACTAAGAATCCGGTGGCGCAGCAGGGCTAAGGCAGGCTCCCTGCCTGCCCAGGCCCCGCGCCGCTCCTGGAAGCGGCCAGCAGCAGGGCCCTGCGGCCCCTGGTGGGGCAGGGGGCAGAGGGTCTCTGCACGCTGCTCCTGCCTACAGGTACCACCCCCGCAGCTCCCATTGGCTGCAGTTCCCCGTTCCCGGCCAATGGGAGCTGTGGGGGTGGTGCCTGCAGGGAGGGGCAGCGCACAGAGCCACGTGCNGGGGCAGCGCACAGAGCCACGTGCCCCCGCCCCCCCCCCCCGCCCCAGGGCCACAGGGATCTGCTGCTGGCCGCTTCCGGGAGCGACACAGGGCCGGGGCAGGCAGGTAGCCTGCCTTAGACCCGCTGCACTGCCGACCGAGGTAAGTGTCGCCTGGCAGGAGCCTGCACCCCTCACCCCCTCCCACACCCCAACCCCCTGCCCCAGCACTGAGCCCCCTCCCGGAGCTAGCACCCCGTACCCCCTCCCGCACCTCTGAGCCCCTTCCCAGAGCCAGCACCCCAACCCCCAGCCCTGAGCCCCTTTCCAAAGCCTGCACCCCAACTCCCTGCCCCAGGCTCAGCCCGGAGCCCTCTCCCACACTCCGAACCCCTCCGACAAAGCCCAGAGCCTGCACCCGCCCCCCCCCCACCTCAGCCCAGTAAAAGTGTGTGATGGTGGAGGAGAGCGAGCAACGGGGGGATGGAGTGAGCGGGGCAGGGTAGATCCTGGGTTGCACTTAAATTCAAAAAGTGATCTTGTGCTTAAAAAGGTTGGAGACCACTGGGTTAAACTGTACACTTCAATACTGTCTATGGTAACTATCATCTATCTGCTTGGCTTGGTTTCTGGTAACTAAATGCAACTATGCCTTTTTATAACTATAAAAATGGAGGCCAATATTTCCTAATATAAGTGCCTAAAGTTAAGCATCTACATGTAAACTTATACAACTGAAGAAATGGTCCATTTCCCCTCCTCTGCCCCCAAACAGCTGGTTACCCAAAGCTCCCATTGTAGTTGGCTGGAGTAGTATGTACTTGGCATCTCTGGAGGAGAGGGGGGAAAATCAGGCTACTTACTGTATTTAGGTGTTTGATTTTAGGCACCCATGTTCAAACATGTTGCCCAGAATTTTCATTATGGTACAACTCCAAAACAAGGGCCTGTTGGGTGTTGAGCCTCTGCAATCCCTACTGACCTCAGTGAGATATGTTGATGCTCATTATTTCTCAGGATCAGCTCCAACGCGTTCTACTCACAATTTGAGGCTGTAGTATGTGTTGACTGAATAGTGCTTGCACTAGTTTGTGTATCTTGGACACTTGTCCTGGCGCCATCTAGTGCCAGCTGAAGACTCTGTAGCTGTAATGCATTCAGATGGTTTCTCTGTGATTCAGTAACCATGGCTGCATTTTCAAGGCCAAGGTTTGCTATTTGTTCTGGAGACAGCTCCTTGAGGAATAAGTTTAAAAAAAAAAAACTGCTTTAGGATGTCCACTACATTACACAGGTGAATCAGAGGTCCAGACTGCCTTGTACTTAGAGTGAGGAAAACAGCCACACTCTGTATTGCTATAAAAGTGCTCAGTATTGTTTTTGTTTTTTTAAATATTTGCATATCTGTTTACCTGACTGACCACTCATCTAGCTTTCAGCCTTCTCCTTTGGTTGTGACAGTACATAGGTTCTAGAGACACTTTCTGTGCTACCAGTGTATTTGTCAACCCTCTGATATTGGAGTCTCAGTTTTAGTTGCTTTTGGAGGGGTGTTTACTCCCTACCACTGCCAAACTATTTTTGTTTCTTTCCTCTTGCATCATCTTCCAAGCCTGCCCCATTCTTGCCTGCATGTGATATAGACACAGGATTCCGCTATCTATACAGTAGCAAGATGAAAAGATGTTGTTCCACCCCTTTTAGATCTTTCCTTTTAGATTGAAAATCTTCCAAATGTGGTCACACTGTCTTGTTTTAAAGATGGAACAAGATAATCATAACCATACAGTAATTATCTTTCAGTACGTGGTGATTAAACCAATTTGTAAAACAGGCATCTACAATGCGTGCTGTATTGCCTTAATTATAGTAACATTCAATGTTTAACTCCACCATGGAGCAAGCTCTTTTTGCTGCTGCAGCTATGCATCCAAGTTTTATTTTAATAAAGGGTCACATTCTAGTTTAAAAGTAGGCCAGGTGACAGATCAGAATTTCATTCCATATCAATTATAATTGTCTGTCTGAGACCTTGTCTACATAAGCCAGTTGCATTAGTTTAAATAAAGGGTAAGTAGGTTTGAACCTATTTAATTAAATTGGTGCAAACCTCTGAATAGAAGTTCCAGTAAATTTTTAAAATAAATCCCTCAAACTGAACAATCTGCTTATAATCAATACACCTCTACCTCGATATAACGCTGTCCTCGGGAGCCAAAAAATCTTACTGTGTTATAGGTGAAACCACGTTATATTGAACTTGCTTTGATCCACTGGACTGCGCAGCCCCGCCCCCCCGGAGCACTGCTTTACCGCATTAAATCCAAATTCATGTTATATCGGGTCACGTTATATTGGGGTAGAGGTGTACCTTTAGTTAAACTGGTATTACTTTTTCATGTAGAAAGCCTTAAGATAAAGCTGTAGCTACACAAAGCCACAGTAAAAATAAATGCCACTTTGAATTCCTAAAGAAGAGCAGTAAGGATTCTGTATTTTTTTTGTAAAGAACCATGTCTATCTAGAAATTTCATCACATGGCCATCTCTCTCTTCTTGTGTACATCTGCTGAATTTCTGTTGAGAATCTCTAAAGGAGTGGTTCTCAAACTTTTTTTTTCGCAGACCACTTGAAAATTGCTGAGGGTCTCGGTGGACCACTTAATGATCTTTCCAAACATTGTTTATACCATTAGCTAACTATTGTAAAGCGTTTTGGATAAAAGTGCTATATAAAAAAAAGTTTAAAAATTAACTTTTTTGTTCTACAACTAAAAGCACACAACTCGTATTTTAATATCAGTTGTCTTACCTTTCTATTGCGATGGATATGCCCTCTCTCCCCTGCTGTGGCAGCCTCCAAGATGGGGCTGGGAAGGAGGGGGGTCTCTCCCCTGCCACAGCAGCCACAGAGCTGGGGCTGGGAAGGAGGGGGGTCTCTCCCCTGCCACAGCAGCCACAGAGCTGGGGCTGGGAAGGAGGACCGTCTCTCCCCAGCAGCCGCAGCCCTGCAAGTCCCAAAATCACTCCACCCCCTCTTCTCACCCAACTGCCCCCTCCCACTTAACCCCTATTCCCACCAAGGCCACCACCTCACCTTTCATGTGCATCTTCTCCAGGGTTCAGGCACCTAATTAGTGGAGCCACACCTGCGTGGTTCCACTAATTAGGTGAGTGGCTCTTCATTCTTTTGTGTGTGGCCGCCTAGGCATGCACCTTAGAGGGAACTATCCGCGGACAACCTGAATGGAGCTCGCGGACCACTGGTGGGCCGCAGACTAAAGTTTGAGAACCTCTGCTCTAAAGGATATCTTCGACCCTCTGCTCTGTGGATTTTCCCCAGCACTGAAAAGTGTGACACAGTGAGGTTGCAGACTTATTGGAGCTGTCAAAGGTGCAGTATAGAACACTTTTTTGCAGCTTCTGGTCAAGGAGTTTCTCCTTTTATGGAGGCTGACCATTAAGCTGTCTGGCTCATCTATCCATCACTACACTGAGTGACTGACCTCATGAGTGTCTGAACCAGAGGTGGTTGGGCAGAATTTTAATCTTCTCTCCACGTCAAACAATGTCTGGGTCAGAGACTTCAAAATCCATGTGCTAGTCTCTGGGCCATATTCAGAGCTGACAAACAGGATGAATTCCAATGAAGTCAAAGTTGCATCTGCTTGTACCAATTCTGAATTCAGCCTTTCCTCCTCCCCTTCTTTCTTTCTTTTTCAGAAATGCTGCATAGGAGAATGTTATCAGAATTTAGGGTTAACAAAAAAGCCCAGATATGACCAAGGGGGCTGTTTGTAGCTGTGATAGTATGGATGAATGTGTTCACTGTCCTTAATAAAAGAGAAGAAAAGGAAGACCTCAACAGAATATCACTAGAGACACAGACTTTGCTCTTAGCCATCTGCCCCTATGTTCTCAGGCTGCAATTTTAAAACACTTTCTTAATGCTTTTTCCCTTGGAACACATTTTGCACTAAGCATAAATAAAATAAACGGTTTGACATTTTATGTGCATCACAAATAGAGATGAGATAGCTGCAAGTTAATGCTTCATACACTTAACTGCCTCTCACTTAATAATCAAGCCAGAAAGGGTCTTGCAGAAACCCAAACTGAAGCATAAATTAGTATTGCAGTTTGTTTATAATAGAGTAAAAGTGATGGAATATCACACTTCTTCAGTAACCAAGCACTTACTTTGAAAACTTCATCAGGTATGAGTCTTATGGCTGCTGGCTGGAAATATGGCATCACATCTTTGTTAAGAGCTTTAAACTCTCTCTCATTTAAACCAGCTAAGACAAAATAGGAATAGAGCTTAGTTCACACATCCTTTTCATTATGTTAAATTTTGACTAATTTACATGAATACATTATCTGGCCAATATTTGTCTCTCAACTCTGTTCCAATAACACATGAGGAAATCAACACTCCTATATTAAACAGAAAAAGAGACCCTTTTGTGCACTTGAATGAATGCTCAAGTTTAATGGATATAAGAGGTAATTAAGTTATAATTAAAGACAAATACACAATTCCTTTTCCTGCTTTCTTTCATTTTAACCACCACCAACCACCAGCTTACAGACAACTGTAGCACATAAGAAACAAATATCACATTTTCAGTAAAACAAATATACCATGATTGAAGATCATTAGTAGTATTCTTTGCAATACAAAATTAGATGGTAACCTCCCTCCCCCTGAAATCCTAAATACAGTAACTCCTCGCTTAACGTTGTAGTTATGTTCCTGAAAAATGCGACTTTAAGCAAAATGATGTTAAGCGAATCCAATTTCCCCATAAGAATTAGTGTAAATGGGGTGGGGTTAGGTTCCAAAGAATTTTTTTCACCAGACAAAAGTATATATACACAAACACACATAGTATAAGTTTTCAACAACCAATTTAATACTGTACACAGCAATGATGATTGTGAAGCTTGGTTGAGGTGGTGAAGTCAGCGGGTGGGATATTTCCCAGGGAATGCCTTAGTGCTGAATGATGAACTAGCACTCGGCTGAGCCCTCAAGGGTTAACACATTGTTGTTAATGTAGCCTCACACTCTACAAGGCAGCACAAATGGAGGGAGGGGAGACAACATGGCAGAGACAGAGACAGAGACACACACCCTGTGTGTGAGAGAGAAAGAGATGTGCATTGCCCCTTTAAGTATGCTGCCCCATTGTAAGTACATTGCCTTTTTAAGTAGATCAGCAAGTTGAGACAGCAGCTGCTGCTAGCAAGCTCCCTCCGTCCTGAACCCTGTCATTTCCCCCCCTGCTCTATGGAGATGGAGTAAGCGGGGGGCAGGGGGAGGGGGACACCCTGACATTAGCACCCCTCTTCCCCTCCCCCTTTGCACAGCAAGCAGGAGGCTTCCGGGAGCAGTTCCAAGGCAGAGGGCAGGAGCAGCACATGGCAGTGGGGGGCGGGACAGCTGAACTGCTGGCAATTGCTAGCCTGCTGGGCGGCTGCCGCACAGGGAACTTAGGGGAGTGGGGAGTTGATAGGGGGGCTGCTGGTCCACCCTGGTTCCAAGCCCCCACCAGCCAGCTGCAACAGGCTGCTCTTTCTGCAAGCAGTGGACAAAGCAGGCGGCTGCTAAACAACGTTATAAGGGAGCATTGCGCAACTTTAAACGAGCATGTTCTCTAATCGATCAGCAACGAAACAACGTTAACCGGGATGACTTTAAGTGAGGAGTTACTGTACAAATCACTATGCGGACTCTGTTCACCAAGGGAAGCTTCTGCTTTTGCAGAAGGCTATCCCTGCAACACACATTGTGTATGTCTGCAACACACATACATTGTGTTAGTGCCATACAACATGTAAGCAGAAGAACTTTAATACTGACTTGGCATGCCTGCTCTCTATAAATGGGTTCCATGAACATGCAGGGAGCAGATCAAGGGCCCTGTCCTCCAACAAGCTAAACACCCTCAACTCCTGCTGACTTCAGATGAGACATTCAGTCCCTTGCAGGACTGAACCTTAAGATAGGATTCTGGGACCCTGTAAATGGAGAGACAGAGCAGCTGTGGGCAGTGCAGTGCTCAGCTGGATAACTGTATGCTGGAAAGCTGGTAGGCACCTCACTTTGAAGTAAGATCAAGGACTTAAGGGTGAAAGGAAGAACAGTCCCTCCAGAGGGGTGGGCCTGAAATTTCAGTTTGACTCAGCCCTGCTTAGCCAGGTTAACTCTCTGAAGTATTGGTTTCAGAGTAGCAGCCGTGTTAGTCTGTATCAGCAAAAAGAACAGGAGTACTTGTGGTTAGAGACTAACAAATTTATTTGAGCATAAGCTTTCGTGGGCTACAGCCCACTTCTTCAGATGCATAGAATGGAACATACAGTAAGAAGATATTTATACATACAGAGAACATGAGAAGGCCAAATTCACTCCAGTCTGCCCTAGCAGAAGCTGGTGCAGACTCTAGCAAAGGTCCCCCAGCAATGGAAAGTCAGAGCACCCTGTGGAGACTAACAGTATTTTTCTTTGGTGGGGAAGGATGTAAATGGAAATGCTGCCTGTCCTTCCTTGGAGGGGTGACTCCTGTCCCTTGCCGGTGCAGAGAAGCACAATATGGGGTGAACCTATCCTGTAATGCTTTTAAAGATGGTGTTTCAGAAACGTCACTGATAGAGGTTGGTCTCCTTACCTGCTATGGTACCAATCTCATGTATAATAGAGCTGTTCCACCCTGCAGCAATTCCAAATACAGATTCTGCCACCTTCTTAAACTCTTCCAGAACAGGAGTGCTACATGGCAACAAGCCAACTCTTGCAATCACAGCACTGCAAAAGGGCAATGGGGTTAGGATGACATACTGTAATTATACCCAATGTTTAAAATGTCTGAAATATGCTTAATCTATGCTAACAGAGTTGTAAACACAGTTTCAGGCCCAAATATAGATGAACATATTGCAAAGAAGTTAGAACTGTCAGCCTTTTAAAAAAAAAATCTAAAATGCTTTAAGCAACAAATTTGAGTTTCTGTCTTAAACAGCCACTCAAGGCTCCACTGAAAATCAGTTGCTTGATCCAGGTGTTTTCTAAACTAAGGGCTGAACAAATTTATATGTAAAAATCTGGGAATATTTTAAAGGGTCACTGAAGATGGCAAAGTTGCCTAATCCAAGTGGCCCTTCAAGCAGATTTTGCTGAATACATGGGCTTTCATTAATGGAGGTGGCCTCAGAGAAAATGTTAACAGAGCACAGTTCAGTGGCTATAGTTAGACATCTTCCCAAAGATTATGAGATGCCCAAAAGCTTTTAAAGTGTTGGAAAAGAGCTCTTAAGACATAGTGCTTCTGGAAATCCTTGAGGGGAGACAAATTTCACCACTAATACCATTAACAGAGACTTAAAAATAAAACTATTTAATTTTGATAATAAAGTATTTCTACCTGAATTCTGTAGTCTTTATGGTCTTGATGTCTGTGGTGTTCAGAGCACACAGATTAGCTCCTAATCCCGCTAAATCAAAGCTTTTCAGTCTATGGACTGTCTGACCAGAGTCTTCAAGAAACCCTTGTAAAATAGATTTAGCCTGCAGAGGCAATGAGATCAAGAACGGTTAGAAATGTAATATAGGGTTCTACGACTGGAAGCTGCTACTGATATCAGCTGTTACGAACTGATCTGTAATTTTACTCAACTGGGCCTGAGCCTACTCCCGCTGAAGTCAATGGGAATTTTGCTATTGTCTTCAGTGGGAGCAATGTCAGTGCCACTTATGGGCACCTTGCCTCCTGAGCAGTGCTGAGTGCCATTGCCTACCAGTACAATCAATGTGACTTGAAGGCATTTAGCACCTCTTACGAAAGACTTGGCACCTCCCAGGACCGGGCCATAAATGAACACTTTACCAGAATAACCAGCTATTGAAGTTTCTAACAAAACTTCCCAATTTCAACTTAACGGAAAAGAGCTAAATTATAGGTAATTTTTTCTCTCCCATAAATGGTCAGCATGAAGCATTGCAAAATTAGAGCCTTCCTGTACTGTACTAGGTGTTTTATGTAGATGCTAAGCTATGCTTAATGATTAATCAGTATCACTTATTAAAATAGAACAGGAAATATCAAAAGTGAAGTACTGTGTTAAAACACTCCAGTTCCTTTTGTTTCCTTATAGTGCCTCTTCAGCATAAACATCTGTTACATAGATTCCTGACATTCTGCCAATGCTAGCTATCATCAACTTAATGTCATTCGCTGAAGAGAAGTGATGGCAAGACCATATGGACAGAAATTTGCTGCTAGTTGCATATGCAAATAAAGGATTTTAATCTTCTTCTATTCACTATGTAAATCCTACTAGCATTAACGGGAGTTATTCAGGCATACCGAGAGAACAGAGTGAGTACTCGAGCATCTGAATGGAATGATTTGTAAATAACAGATCACCTGTACAAGTGTCTGGATGCATTTAGTACTCCTGGGGGCATTCTGTGCCAAAAAAATAAAAATTCTGTGCATAATATTTTAAAATGGTGCAAATTTTATTTGTCAAAATAACACTACATAATCACACCAGTTTCAATTATTTTGGTAACAATACGGATACACAAATTCCTCCAGGAGTAGAGAGTTAAAGAAACCCCTATGACAACCCAGTTCCTGTTTCTCTGCCCCCTTCACCTCCCCCCCCCCACCCCAGCCCAGCTGCAGGGCCCCTCCTTGCCCAGATATCCGAACCCCTCCCCCCCCCCCCAGAGCCCAGCCATGGACCCTCCCAGCCCAGACATCCCCATCCCCTCCCCCGAGCCCAGGGATCCAGAGGGGAAAACAGCCTGATGCTTGGTCCCATGCACTGGGAACTGCAGCTGCCATGAACCCTCTAGCTCTCTCCCCCTCCCCCCAGCAGCATCTTCTGTGTACAAGCTGGGTTCTGCCGGGTCCATCAGCCCCTAGTGGTGGCTAGCAGCACTGCATGCCATTTCTGTGGGGGAAAGGAAATTCTGCACACACATTAATTTCTGCAAAATTCTGCATTGCGCATTGGCACAGAATTCCCCCAGGAATAATTTAGGGTGGTGGTAGTAGTACTATTGAATCCAGCCTTGGTCAATAAGGACTAATTGTTTTTATCAATCTGTGTCTGTTTAGAGACCTGGGAGAAATGAGTTGATGGTCTCATTCTAATTCCTAATGGGCAAGTGGTCGGAGCATAGTGAACATTATCACAATTGGTACGTATTGCCACCCTCCTTGGTCCTCTCACCAGAGAGGCATAGGACCAAGTAGGCATGAACCTTTAACTACCTTCTCACCCTTAGAGGTGGCACTGGAGATCCTGGCTGAGAAAAATTAGAAGGGCAGCATGGGGAGCTGTGTTTGTTTTGTAGGTGATTTACCAGCTGTAAATTTAATAAAATATTTACCTGGACAAGAGTCCATTCTGTTTGTTGACTAAGTGCAGCAACGGTGTCAATAGAACTTAAATCCAATGCTTCTATTTCACTCTCATTGAGAGCTAGAGCAATGCGTCCAAGGGAAACGATATGGTAACTCTTCCAGCCCGGTAATGCACCCCAAACCTTTAAAATAAATTAACATACAGCATCTATTAGTTCATAACGAACACTCACGTACATGCTCCATTGTCTCTACTTCCGATTTTAAAGTAGTAATTAACAAAGATAAAACGCTATGGGCTGGATTGTGTGGTCTGCTAATCTCATTCTTCACTGTGTAAGCAGAGGTTGGACACTGCGGAGAACTGTGCCCTTCATATTTCTAGGGTGGTGACGCTCAGTTTATCTAAAAATACTTACACTGTCACACAAGATGACTTCTGGTTAGTGAATATAAGTTGGTTGAATGAGCGGGTATGACTGGCCCTTTGTTTTTGTTTTTTTACCTTTTTTCTCTCAAATTTCTGGGTTTTAAAAAAGCCATTATTCAGATTTTACTGATTTTCATCCAAATTTTGGAAGTGCTGGAACTCTCCAGATGCGGCTCCCTGCTCCAGAAGGAAAGATGGTGACCTGGTCTCCCTCTCACAGAGTCTTCTGACTTGCTCAAGGACAGTTGGTGGCTGCTGCTTCACAGTGGGGGAGTGATAGGGACAGGGAGCTGGGTCCTGGCAGCTGAGATTGCCTGACTGCTGCAGCAACAGGCTCGCAAGGAGGGAAGACTTCGTCACTGCTACATTGTGGTGAGTAGTAGACACCCCTAACCCACTGCCCCCACCACAGATACTGGGCACTCTCTCCCACACAGAGCACCCCGTACCACCTGCCCACTCACTGCCCCCCATGAGTACCAGGCATCCCCATCCCCCCATGCTACCCAGGGTTTGGGATTTTACAATGAAGCCCCTAATATCAAGCATAAGTCACCAACAGTAAACTAAAAAGAAAAGTTTTATTTCTGTAATGGATTAGAGATAATAATAGTTTTGTAAACTCTTTCATCTCTCTTTGTTGCTTTTTTCCCCCTGTCTTCTCATCCCTCAATATTAATACCAATAATTATTTGGAAAACTGAAGTTAATTTTTTGCACTGATTTTCCACCCATTTTTAAATTTTTGTAATAAACACAGATAAATTCCTGATAAATTTTAAACAAAATTACAACTGGAAACGAAGAGCCTTATTTATTAACTAGGAAAGAAGAGCATCAAGGTAGGGGAAAGGCTAGTAGCTTGCCTGGTGTCATAACAAGCAAGCCCGTTTCAAGTTGTGGGTCTCTAATTTAGCCTTCCAGTAGTGGCCACTTCTTTCTTGACTACAGACCTCCACTAGGTATGACCAGCTAATTAATCAAGACAAAGAACATAAGAACGGCCGTACTGGGTCAGACCAAAGGCCCATCTAGCCCAGTATCCTGTCTACCGACAGTGGCCAATGCCAGGTGCCCCAGAGGGAGTGAACCTAACAGGTAATGATGAAGTGATCTCTCTCCTGCCATCCATCTCCATCCTCTGACAAACAGAGTCTAGGGACACCATTCCTTACCCATCCTGGCTAATAGCCATTAATGGACTTAACCTCCAAAGGACCAACTCCTGACTTAGGGTATGTCTACACACAGTTTTTGTATGATTTAACTGTTTCTAAACAGTTTAGCACTCTGAGCTTGATTCTTAGGAGGCTGAGTTATATTCTCGGGTCCTGCTTTATGATTTTTATTTTTTTAAGGAACAGTGAAAAGCTAGTAATAAATAAAAAAAATAAAATAAGCATTTAAAAAGTGAAAAAACACAACCTGCTCAGCAGCCATTAGCTCAGAGCTATTTAGCCAGTTGACTCTAAAACAGGGGTAGGCAACCTATTGCACGAGTGCCGAAGGCGGCACGCGAGCTGATTTTCAGTGGCACTCACACTGCCCGGGTCCTGGCCACTGGTCCGGGGGGGCTCTGCATTTTAATTTAATTTTACATGGAGCTTCTTAAACATTTTTAAAACCTTATTTACTTTACATACAACAATAGTTTAGTTATACGTTATAGACCAGGGGTCGGCAACCTTTCAGAAGTGGTGTGCCGAATCTTCATTTATTCACTCTCATTTAAGGTTTCGTGTGCCAGTAATACATTTTAACATTTTTAGAAGGTCTCTTTCTATAAGTCTATAATATATAACTAAACTATTGTTGTATGTAAAGTAAATAAGGTTTTTAAAATGTTTAAGAAGCTTCATTTAAAATTAAATTAAAATGCAGAGCCCCCTGGACCGGTGGCCAGAACCCGGGCAGTGTGAGTGCCACTGAAAATCAGCTCGCGTGCTGCCTTCGGCACGCGTGCCATAGGTTGCCTACCCCTGTTATAGAGTTATAGAAAGAGACCTTCTAAAATGTTAAAATGTATTACTGGCACGCAAAACCTTAAATTAGAATGAATAAATGAAGACTAGGCACACCACTTCTGAAAGGTTGCCGACCCCTGCTCTAAAACAATGGAGGATATTATTTTATGACTAATCCTAGATTATTTCCCCAATAAGCAATGGATATTACTGCAGCAGTAGTGATTATTACAGCAATGGTGGCTTTAGAAATGCACATTTCAACAACAGAAAATTATATTATGTATTTATGTTTCTTTTGCAGACATAACAGCTACCTGCTTAGCTTTCTCCTTCAAGACAATAAGCTGGGATCTGTTGAAACTCATCACAGTCCCAAGGAATTCCACTTTTTTGGTAAAAGTATCTGTATCCAGGCACTGCAGTTCCTGAACTGACCAAAAGGCATTTGCTTCTGCTAATTTAATAATCTCATCTGAAGAGGGAGCTGTGATTCCTGTGCAGTATGGGAAGAAATCAAAACACAGACTGAAGAGACGACTTCTCTTGTAATCTCCTTGAAGAAAACTAACAAAAATGCAAAGCAGCAAAGACTTATGCTCTCTCGTTATGATGTTGATGTATTATGTATTGACTGAAGCCAAGACAATCTTGACATTAACTTAAGCATAAAATATTTTTGCAATGAAATAAAAATGCATTTTAAAAAAGTACAAGTGCAATTAATGTTTTTTGTTACAAAACTAGTGTTTACCTAAGTTTAGGTAAACATTTGCTCTGACCCTGGAAGGCAGCACATGCTGGAAAGGAAAGGAGGAGCAAACACTCTTTTTAAAACAGTTACTATATAAAGGTATCTTAATAAAATGGAATTTGCATGCAGCAGCTAGAAAGAGCATCTAACTGTCCTAAGCACTGCTCAAAAAAATGGCACCCTACATTATTAAGAGTCAAATCTTCCATTGATTTCAGCAGGAGTCTTGCTTGAGTCAGAACTCAATTAAGTTCCTTATTTAGTTTGGCCTCCGTTTAAGTTTCCACATGGCTGTATTGTACTTTTGTTCACACACAAATTGCAGTTGAATAAACCTGCCTATCTTTGTTCAAACAAGACTTGGTGAAGTCCAGCTCATTAGGTATTACATACAGTAGCAGGCCTGAGTGGGCCTTCAGTTTGAAAGGCAGTGTCGGAGATGTATGACTGTAAGCCTTGCCTGACATTTAAACAAGGCAAGTAGATTGGTTTCCAGAACTTAAATGTGAGAGAAATGCAATACTCATGTCAAACATATTGTTAAAGTGCCAAGAATTAGAAAAACACAGAAAGGGATGCTTATTTACAATAGAAATGTTTGGTCTGCCAAATTGTATTGGTCAAATATCTGATACAAGGGCAGATTCTGCTTCTTTTTTATTGTGCATTTTGACAAACTCTATAGGCTTAATATCCCTGATACTGATGCAAGGGAGAACCTAGCATCCTAACATGGTCTCTTATTAGCCACTCTCCCGCCCCTAATTTAGGAAACGGTTGTACAATCATTATCTAAACCAAACAATCTCTGAATATCTTCAGATTTGGCCACCCCCAGTAAAAAGCAGAACTCCACAGATGCTGCCTCTGAGCTGAGCTTCCTGAGCTAAACAAATTAAAGCAAGGATGTACAAAATAGTTTTGTACTTTGAAAGGAAAGCAAATCAAATAAAACTGCGGCAGTGGGTAGAACCCTGAGAAGGATGAGTCTGTGGGCAAACGGAAAAGCTTTTTGGCTTCTGCTGTACCAGGAGAAATCACTGCTTTCCCTTTGTCCATAGTAGAAACTGGCCTCTTGTAAAGCTAGATTGTTTCACTTTCCTCCACTGCAAAAGGTCAGCTTTTCTTATGTAAATGTTGCCCACGCAGAGACAATACAGTTCCATTCCCTTGTCATGAAAACCTAATGTTTTTGGTCCTTGGAAAAAAACCTTAAGCAGTTCATTTCTTGTAACACACCAGCTCCGCTGGCAAGTTTGCAGATGGGAGTATTCATTACAATCCTGGCAGCATTTCCTGTGTCTGATGCTGCTTCATTCTTGTTGTTGCTATAATCAGATTTCACACTGATCAAGCATGAATGGGGCAGATATGTGAAAATGCTTAGATCTGAACATACACAATAGCATTTCATGACGCTGAGCCAGAAGACCTAGGCTTTATTCCCAGCACTGCCACTGCTTCACTGAGAGACCTGGGGTAAATCACTTAATCTCTTTGCCTCGGATCTCCCCTCTGTAAAAAGTGGTCATAGGACACTCACTTTGATTTTAAATAATATTACTGAGAAATACAGATTAAAAAAAACGACAGTGCTAAGCATTACTGTTGTTACGACAAACCCACAACTGGATATTCTGAAAGGCAAATACCGGGCCCATTAGCATGAAGTTTGAGGAGCAACGTTAGATCAGTGCAATCCTGAAGGTGTTTCCATAATAATCCTGTTTTTCAGGGATTTAGAAGTCAGTCACTGTAACAGGGTGGCTTCCCCCTTTAATGGCTAGAGGCCTGGGGCCAACCAACCCTAGTTACAAAGTAGACACACCTGAGCCCTCTAAAGAGCAGTAGGAATCTGCAAGAGGAGGGATGCTCAGGGAGAAACAAGCAGAGTCAGTTGCTGCTGGGAGCAAGAAGGCTCTAGTAGGGAACCCTGAGTTTTCAGGAAACGGGCTCTAGGCAGGGAAGGCTTGCAAGGCGCCCAGCAGGAAGACTGAAGCAGAAGCTTGATGGGGATTTGAGAACTTTTATTTTGAAATGTTATGTTAATAAATCCAGCCACAGGAAGGAGTGTGCTGAATTTAATAGGAGTTTGTGTGTGTTTAAGAATCCTCTTGAAGGGGGAAACTGAGGCAAGGTGCCTGCAGAACAACTTCAGACCACAAGGGGACACTAGTGAGGCAGCTGACCTGGTGACAGTCATAAAACTTCACTTCTGGCTGAAACTTGCTATATGAGCTCTCTATAAACTGTGTGTGATTATGTTGCAGAACTTCATTAAAATTAATTCAGGCTCTTTCTTTCTTGTGTGTGTCTGATGACAGCACAAACTCTCCACTTCAAGCCTCCCCCCAGCAAAATTATTCATACTTGTTGAAGAATGAAAGGCCTCTGCAGCACTGGAGCACCATGATGGCCTTTGGTGGGGAGCGTGGCAGCACTGGGGGGCTCTGCATTGGCTGCTCATTGCCCCTGAATGCAGAGGGGGCCAGTGGGGTGAGCCAGAGTGGCTTCTGGATCCATGTTACTCATAGACTTTAAGGTCAGAAGGGACCATCATCTAGTCTGACCTCCTGAACATTGCAGGCCACAGAAGCTCACCCATCCACTTCCGTAATAGACCCCAACCTCTGGCTGAGTTACTGAAGTCTTCAAATCATGGTTTAAAGACTTCAAGTTACAGAGAATTTACCATTTACACTAGTTTAAACCTGCAAGTGACCTGTGCCCCATGCTGCAGAGGAAGGCGAAACCCCCCCAGGGTCTCTGCCAATCTGATCCCGGGGAAAATTCCTTCCCAACCCCAAATACAGCGATCAGTTAGATCCTAAGCATGTGGGCAAGACCCACCAGGCAGATACCTGGGAAAGAATTCTCTGTAGTAACTCAGAGCTCTCCCCATCTAGTGTCCTATCACCAGCAGCTGGGGATATTTGCTACTGGCAGTCGTAGCAGTCCCATCAGACCATCCACTCCATGAATTTATCAAGATCAGTCTTGAAGCCAGCTCGTTTTTTTGCCCTCCACTGCTCCCCTTGGAAGGCTGTTCCAGAACTTCACTCCTCTGATGGTTAAAAACTTTCACCTAATTTTGAGCCTAAACTTGTTGATGGCCAGTTTATAGCCATTTGTTCTCATGTCCACATTGGCGCTTAACTTAACTCCTCTCCCTCCCTGGTATTTACCCCTCTGATGTATTTATAGAGAGCAATCATATCTCCCCCCTCAGCCTTCTAGTTTAGGTAATTCAAAAACACTACAGATACTTCAGTACAGGTACTGTGACCCAGGAGCCTGAAAATCATGTCCTAAATGACATGAAGGCAGGCTGCACTTCAGTCTTGTGGCCAGTCGCTGGGTTGCTTTAAGCTCGTTTTATGCCATAAATCACTACCTGTGCAGGGAGGGGTGAATTTCATCCATACTGCACAGTAGTGTTGAGGTACCTGTAGTGTTTAGATTACCTAAACTAAAATAGATTCTGCTTTGTTACACCAGTGTAAATCTGGAGTGACTCCACTGAAGTCAGTGGAGTGGATGGGGGGAGGCAGTGTACCCTAGACTAGAGCACTGGACTCAGATACAGTTCTGCACTGAGTTCTGTTTCTGATTCTGCTACTGGCCTGCTGGGTAACCTCAAGCAAGCCGCTCGACCACTTTGTGCCTCAGTTTCCCCATCTGTAAAATGGAGATAATGATACTGACCTCTTGTAAATTTTTATGAGCTCTACTGATGAAAAGTGCTAAATAAGAGCTAAGTATTATTAATGTTTTGCTGAATTGAGGCAAGAATACATCACTCCAAAACTACATTTATTGTTCCACCTTTGTATATAAATATAGTATTATAAGGGCCAAATTCTGTTCTCAGATACACCATCATAAATCTGGAATCACTCCACTGGATATGAGTGGGGGTCCACGCAGATCTAAAGGTCTCCCAGCATAGAGCTCCATGAAAGATTGGGGCCTATACTATATTAAACAAAGAACACAGGGTTAAGCTTTCAAAGATGCAAAAGGCAGGTAGGCACTCAACTCACAGTGAAAACATTGGGTGCCTAATCCACATTTATGCCTTTGAAAATCTACCCAATAGCAGGAGCAGATATGTCTTGCAGTCCATTAGACTACATAGTTTAAATATTCTCCCTGTGTCATTGCAAGGGTGATCTTTTAAATTGTCAGAGGCTACAATGTAGTTATATACTCACATATAATCAAAGTATGTATAATAAATACATGGGATAGACTTCATTTGGCACAAGAGTTTCTGATAAGCAAACAATTGTGTTTTTCCTAAAATGTATTTTAATCTGTAGCAACCGATATAGTCAGTTTAGACAGACCACAGTACACTGATGTCACATTTAGAACAGCTGAGTCAACATATACTGATGTTTGATAAAGGATTAACTGGGCAGCATCTTTTGGCTCAACATTTTGGCTCTCTGCTGTCTTTCTATTCATGAAACTTTCACTTATACTATAAGCAAAGCAAAATAATTCTAAGATGCAAAATCTGTATGCAACCAGACATGTTTCAGCCCTTGTTTAGCAGTGTATTTTTAATGGAGTAAAGCATTTCATTAGTTGATCATTAAAAAAGATAAGCATGTTAATGGTGAAAGTCTTTGCTCTAATGTTTCTAAAAGACTGAACCTCTTTAAAATACTTGGCATTTTGCTTTTTGTCCTACTGCTTCTCAAAATGCATTTGACAACAAAGAGACCATTCAGGTTGCAGCAGCATAGTCAAAAATGTCACCACTGTCAATCCAACACATTGACGTTGGACAGGTACCAGTGAAATACTCACCAGTTGTGGGGTCAGATGCTCTAATGCTAGTACTGGAGTTGCGAATAGATTCAAATATAGCAGATAGAAACTCTTCAGGTGGAGACGAGGGCCGAGCCATCTTTGCTATTTGTAAAATTGTATTTGGGAACTTAAAGAGGGGAGATAAAAGCAATAAGACATTTTAAGAACTCCCTCCCATTTGAAACAAAGCAGTTAGGATGTGACAAGGGGCAAGAGCACTGCCTAGGCTCCAGTGAACAAACGGTTAACCACAACTCAGCACCCCACCCCTTTTGTTACAGGTGTTCAGGGGAAAGGACTGTAAATTGGCTCCTTGCAGATAGAGGGACCATGATTTGGGAGAGGCTCCTGTTAAATGAGCCCATAACTGGCGTGATCCACAGGCTGGAGGGAGTTTTCAATAACACTTCTTGCTGATTTCAAACTTGTTTTGATTTCTGGTTAAACTTTATCCCTTGAGAAAACCCCCTTCCTGACTGCACCCTTGTCTGGCTTCTCCAGAATAAATTAATCAGATTACACAGATATATAAAGATCACAAGATTATAAAAATGAGGGATGGAAAAGAAATCACTTAGTCCACCACCTAAGAGCAGGATATAGTCCAACATTAGATATTACTGATACTACACTGGCTCTTAGCCCAAGGCTCAAAGGTATAAATCGTCATCTGCCTATATAACTCACACGGTGGGTGAGGTAATATCTTTTATAAGACAAATTTCTCTCACCAACAGGAGTTGGTCCAATAAAAGATATTACCTCACCCACTGTATCTCTCTTTTATCCTGGGACCGACAAGGCTACAACTACACTACATATATAGTTCATAGTATGCTCCCACTGTTAATAATGGGTTAGGAAGAGTTTAAATCCAAGTAAGGTAACTCTTCACATTTTGATAGCATGATGGGGAGCAGGGAACACTGCACTGTATGAAGCTTCGAAAGCATGACAGGCTGTGTACGGATCCATAAACATATAATCTCTTCCTATATAACAATGTGCACTTATCTATGTATTAGTACAGATAACTCTTTAGATTATGGGCTAAATCCCAGGAGTTTTGACTGAGTAATGAATGCAGGACTGGGCAAAAATATTTACAAGGTTCCTTGCAAGTAGAATTAAACACCCACTAAGTACTGGAATGCATGTATTTTAAATTGAATTACAACGTTTACTACAGTAAAGCTTTAAAATGATTTTCTATAATCTTAAAAATTAAAATGAGAAGATACCTTTTCAGCAAGGACCGTTAATTCATCTTTTGACAAAAGAGCTACAAATGGTCCAATATCCTGTGTTGTTTGAGCCGTCCAGTTCTCTGGGATGCTGAGAATTTTTTTTGGAAAATTATACACAAAATACCAAATGCCTGCAATACCACCCTGACTCATAATAGTACTAAATCTGCATGTGTGTCTTATACTGCATACAGTCGCAAAGATAGATGCCTCTTTACCAAAGTGACATTTTGGGTTTTAACATCAGATTACATTTTCCTGGAATTCCTTGATTTATGGTGAGTCTACAAAGCTCTCTCTCCCTCCTTAGTCAGCGAGTGCTTTCCACCCTCTTCGTACATCTCTCTCAGTATTTATTGCATGCCTATTACCATAATATCTGACGAAGGATGCATCTCCCTCCTTTTAAAACCTCTGTTCTTTTTCATTATAACAGTCTATCATATTACACAGCCCCAAAAGTGAGTTAGGAACTTTATAAACAAAAATAGACAAAGTCCCTGTCCCACAGAGCTTACACGAAGACTCAATCCTCCAAATAGTTAACTACCTGAGTAACTTTACTCACATGCTTAAATATTTCCAGGATTGGCCCCTAAAAGTACACAGGCCTGATTTTAAGAGGTGATGAGCACCTGCCACTTCCTTTGACTTCAGTGGGAGTTGTGGGTGCTCAGTTCCTCTGAACATCAGGCCCATATACATTACAAATGGCAGTGTCTTGCTTACTCTGGAAAGATAAAGCTTATTAATACACAGGCCCTGGAAACTAACCAGAGATTGTGGCAATCTCTTTCTGATAATGCTGTCTTTATAAAAGAGGAAAGGAAAGCGACAAAAGCAGACAACAGTAGTCGAGTTAGCTATGCATAATTTTAGCTTCATATTTTTCTGTTGTATTTCTCTCTCCTTTGTTGTACTAAGAGTGCATGGAAGGGAGCACTAGGACCTATAGGCCTTGGACAAGTCTTGCCCAATGAAAGCCTCTGTTGTTTTTATAATTCTAGAAATGAATTCTAGGAATATGTACATCCTGCATCTCTAGAAATAATGTTCTGAATATTCATTGGAATGTTGGTACTTTTTGCAGTTAAGGTTCAATTCTGCGAGATGCTGAGTGCCCTCAACTCACTACAGCAGTGCTCAGTACCTTGCGTGATTGTGTCCTTAGATACTAAACTGATTGATGTTAATCCACACAACCAGCTAGTTGTCAAGGAAAATATCTGCATTGCTAATGTTCAGCCTAAAATTTTTTGTAGACGACAGTAGTTTGATTAACAGATCCATTACAAATATTTTGGATGTTCATAGAAGACATTTTATTTGGGAGTCTAGAATTTGACCTGTTATCCGGATGCTTGACTATATAAGAATGTTACTCAATGAAATATATCAAGACATATTAGTGCAATGAGGCATGGTACATTAGCCTGAATGTGTGCCAAGATTGAAAAGTGCATAGGCATTATATTTTAAAGGCTGAAAAAAACCAGTGTTCAGTAAAACTGACATTCAACTTACATTTGAAAAATAAAGTCATTTTTAATACTTTCTTTAATATATTCAGTTCCAAGCACTTCATTACCAGAAAAATACTGACATTTTGGAGGAAATTCAAAGAACAACAAAAAAAAATAATCAGCAGACTCAAGTGACTGAATATAAGGGGAGAAGATTGCATGCACAGCTTAGCTAAGTGATGACTAAGGAGCAGTGACTTTGTGTTCAGGCTCTGCCTTCAAACATGAGATTCTTCCAAAGGGAACAAGAGACCACAAGAGAGAAATTGTGTATTCCTATAATGTGGGGATTTGGGATAGTTTTCTTTGCATAACTGATATATGAGTTAGGTTCAAATTAGTCTTCTAGTATGACAGCTATGAATTAACGGGGGGAGGGATAGCTCAGTGGTTTGAGCCTGCTAAACCCAGGGTTGTGAGTTCAATCGGGGGGGGAGGGTCACTTAGTGATCTGGGGCAAAATCAGTACTTGGTCCTGCTAGTGAAGGCAGGGGGCTGGACTCGATGACCTTTCGGGGTCCCTTCCAGTTCTATGAGATAGGTATATCTCCATATATATTAAACATTAGTGGGGCTTGTGGAGAAAATCCCCCCCCCCCTTTTCTTTGTCCCCTCCAAGTTACTTTCTCCCCTCTTTTCTATCCCCCACAAACCCTGGCCTGGCTCAAAACTGTCAGACCGGAAGCCTGAACCAGACTGGGCTGCACTTTGAGGAGAGGGGGAAGGAAAGAGGAACTAGCAGAAAGAGGACTATTTGTAACAGGCATTGCTCAAGGTTTAAAGGGCATCTGCTTATATTAATTTGCTCGTACTGTCTGCTATGCTAAAGGTTATTAAGACTCATCCTAAAACCTATCTTTAATCAATGCTTTTATAATAAAATCGTTGCTTGGCATATAAACTCTGTTACCTTTGGATTGTGCCCCCTTTAGGTAAGCCCCTGTATGCCCAGACCCACCGAAAGGTTAGTCCTCCTCCTTACCCCAAGGCCCAGCCAGATGCCCAAATGGCATTAGATGGGGACCCCCTCTTTTGTGGCCCCTATAACAGTAGGAGGCCTTAATGCCCATTGTAACAGCAACCCCCTCTGTAAGATCTGACCAGGGCCTACCCTGTAACTAACAGGTCAGAAGCCTGAACCAAGCTATGCTGCCCTGGAGAGGGGAGGAGGGAAGGCCAGAGGAAAGAGGAACTGGAATATTTGTAACAGCACCTTTGGCCTTGGTCCAGCTTGCCTACGTGCCTGCATAGACTGTTACTTCTGAATACTGTGTTTGCTTCTGCTGTTACAGTTATAAAGCAATAAGGCTGATATGTAACCAATAACAATTTAGCATAGCAGTAGTCCTAGTGGTCATATTGGGGGAAACCATACCCCCTTCTTTGTCCCACTATGTACCCCCTACCCAATGCCCTACTAATGCTTATAAACCAGGGAAGATATTAACACCCAGTAAAATATATTGCTGTTGTTTGACTCTGCTATGAAAGTATGTGCTGAAGTGTTCCGGTAACCTGTGCTGGAGCATTTCTGCAATCTATCTTTTGTAACCGGAATTGTTGTTCTCTAACTGCCCTTTTGTGAACCCCTGTGTGCCCAGGGTAGTTGTCACACTATGCCCTTAATACCTTAATAGGGCCTAACCACCATGGTCACGGGATGCTAACTCTACGTGTCCAGGACATGTTGAAAGTTTCCATCGGAAAGAACTGGTCATCCAACCCCCCACATGGAACACACGGGGGTGGGTTGTCTACAAGTCCGGAAAAGTACCCCGTAATGTGATGCATTTGCGGTGTGTATGTAATTGCGGTTTTGCTCTATAAAATGTGCTTGTAAACTCTTGTTCGTGGGAGTGGTTTGCAGTCCACTACCCCCAATGCATTGGTATGTATGTGTGTGTGTTTAATAAACGGGCCTCAGGCTTGAGTCTATGCTATCAAATTACTGCCTAGGGGTATTTGTTTGCGACAGGCTCACACTTTGTTGCTTCTTTAAATTGCACTAATCGCACACACTTGGGGCTCCCCTTGCATCTCACTACTCCCCCCCCTCCCCCCCAAGCTTCCTGTGTGCTACCCTCCCGGTCCCCTCTGTTTCCTTCTATTTGGCATAAGGGACTTGATGCAGCCTCCCCACCCCTCTCATATACCAGGAACTCTGCATGCCCCCCCATTCTCTCCTCCCCCTATTCCAAGGTTTCCCCTTCTCCCCCAATGCCAGAGGCTGACTCTGTGCACCCCCATTCCCTCCTTCCTCCCATACTAGGGTCTTCCATTCTCCCCCCGCCAGGGAATCTGTCTGTCCCCCACTCTCCATGCTCCCACCCCATGTCAGGAGCTCTGTGTGAAACCCCATTCCACCCATGCCAGGAGCCCTGTGCTCCCCTCCCATTCCTGGGGCTCCGTGTGCCCCCTCCTTCTCCCACCCTTCTTATTTCTCTTCTTCATGTCCAGGAGGTAAGTCATTCAGTGCCAACATGTTCAACTCTATTGGGAGGATAAGCAGAGATGAGCAGGAATATTGTTATGCTAGAAGACATTAACTGGTGCCATCAACCAATTTTGACCTTTACAATTCCAGCGGTGCTTGAAGCTGAGGCTCTGATGAACAGAGGGCAGGGCCTCTCTGCACCTTCATTTTCCCCCTTCCAATTTTCCACTTCCCCCCAAAATCAGTAGGGTTCTGCCCACTGGTTCCTAGAACATTCTCTGAAATGTTGGAACTGATGCCTCATTCGAAAGTTATCATGTTACAGGCAAACAGAGAAATGCCATCAGTTGAGTGTAGGGCCTTGCAAATTCAGACAAGCTCATAGGGTTAGGATTTTTTAAATGCAGGTTGGTTTGGACAAAGCAAATGGTGAGTTTTTATATGGATTAACCCCAGCAAAAGAAAAACTGCATGTCTAATATCTTACCCATATAACTCAGTAAGTTTGTATTTAATTTCAGTCTTCTGTTCATGGCTGAGCTGTCGGCAGAATCTGAATTGGTGAAGGGCTATTGCCATGGCCCGCAGGGATATTCCATCACGTATAATTGCTGGAGGTAAATGGCAGATTAGATTTCCAAGTATGTCCACGTCATATTCATCACTGATGGAACCGTTCTGAAACAAAGAGGCCAAAGTTGATGTGTTTACCTCGCTGGTAAAGTTAATACCAGGTATTGTACTGCGCAGCCTGGGAGTTTCAGTAACTGGTTGCTCACAAAACAATGGCAGATGCGCAGGTGGGTTAATCCAGTGACTCTTAACCTTCCCAGACTACTGTATGCCTTTCAGGAGGCTGATTTGTCTTGTGTACCCCCAGGTTTCACCTCACTTAAAAAATACTTGCTTACAAAATCAAACATAAAAACATAAAAGTGTCACAGCCACACTATTACTGAAAATTTGCTTACTCTCTCATTTTACCATATAATTATAAAATAAATCAACTGGAATATAAATATTGCACTTACATTTCAGTGTATAGTATACAGGGCACGATAAACAAGTCACTGTCTGTATGAAATTTTAATTTGTACTGACTTTGCTAGTGCTTTTTAGGTAGCTTGTTGTAAAAGTAGGCAAATATCTAGATCAGTGGTCTACAACCTTTTTACGCACAAAATCACTTTTTGAATTTAAGTGCAACCCAGGATCTACCCCGCCCCTTCCCCAAAGCCCCGCCCTGCTCACTCCATCCCCCATGTCTCTGTTGCTTGCTCTCCCCCCACCCTCACTCACTTTCACCGGGCTGGGGCAGGGGGTTGGGGTGAGGGTTTGGGGCTGAGGCCGAGGGGTTCGGAGTGTGGGAGGGGGCTCCGGGCTGAGCCTGGGGCTGTGGGTTGGGGTGCAGGAAGGGGTGTGGGGTGCAAGCTCTGTCCAGTAAATACTGAACCAAGCAAAACAAGCAGCATAGATCTCAATTAGAGAAAAATCCTGCCCCCTCCTCCATATCCACTGAACACCCACGATGCAGCAAAACTGGTGCAGCTCTGCCATGTGGAGACCAGGGTGCAAGGTTTCCTGGAGTCTGTGCTGGAATGCGTGGGCACAAACCCTGAGTGCCACAGAGCCTTCCTCTGCAGGGTCTCTCCCTGCATGCCATTGCACTGAGGTTTATTGTGCAAAGCAGTACTGTGTGACGGGATGAGCATCTGCTGCTACATGTATCAACCAGCCGATTTCCCTCATACAGCAAGGATACAATAGCAGCAGGACTGTTACAGCCTCAAGGTTTACAGCAGCAGTCACAGAACTGCTGATGCAACTTTGCAGCCTGGGAGAAAAGACCATCCATTTCCCTCTCCTGGGGAATACCCTGTGCCTGGTACAGCTGCTCAGGATCAGCAAAGGTTGGAGAAACAGGATATGTTTCTTGCTGTAAAAACTTTTCAAGTCTGTGCTGTCCTCACCAACTCAATGCATGCGGCAATGGCTTCTCATGCAAATACTTTGACCACGCAGGAGACTGAATATAGCTTTTAAGAAATGTTTACGTCTTGGACGGAGAACAATAAAAATCATTGGGAAGAAGAGAACCTAAGTATTTGTACAGTTTAGAAGAGAACACAGTTGGATAGATACTGATATGCTTATAAGAAATACAGTACTAGCTACAACAGAGCGGAACAAGCAGGAAATATAGGCCTTCTTTTGCTTTAAATCAGAGTGAAGGAATTTTATTTGTTGAGCTAAACAGCTTTAACCCATAAAGAAGCATTAGCAATAATCCCCCTGAGCTGTACCGAAAACAACTCTGCAAAACCAGGGAGTTGCATGAATTTTTGGCCCTTTGCAGCCATCTGACCTTTGTTCTGAACAAACAGGCAGGCTGCTAAGCCAGTATCTACAGTCTGCTATGGGGCTTGCATGGTCCAGAACATCACACATATTTTGCACTAGCTTGGTCCTAAGACTAGAGTAGACTAATGCTTGGCTCCACTGGAATTTCTACAAGGCAATTTCGCTTACTCCTTAAATATAAATGCCTCTTTTTTTCCAGCACGTGTAGACATGGACCCAATTCTGCAGTCCTTACTCATGTGTGAGTCAGAAAGATCCTGACTACACTACAAAGCTAAGCATGTGTAAACGTGGTTATGGAACAGTTGTGGCCTAGCATTGTTATAACATATATCCTGTTTCTACCCATGTGGATGAAAAAAACAACATGTTATGTTATTATTACTACTAAAAAGTATTTGTATTATGATAGCGTCTAGGAAGCCCTAGTCATGGCCCAGTACCCCATTGTGCTAGGCACTGTACAAACACAGAACAAAAAGACAGTCCCTGCCCCAAACAGCTTGCAATCCAAGTATAAGAAGAGAAAACAGGTGGATACAAACCAATGGGAGAGCACAAGGAAACAATGAGACCTTGTTATAGATAACAATGTTTAAACCGTGGTAGAAAGCCTAAGATAAGATATGGTTCTCAAACATGGTTATAACACTATTTTCTATCCACTTAGCATCTAATGCTGAGAATTTCCAAGAAGTCTCCCACCACACGGCTAACACCAATGCAGCTCCCTAAGTGCTAGCAATGATGGGAGCACCAGTCTAGACCATCTGCTAGTGTCTATACCACTGTATTGGCTAACCCTGAGGTCTACAGGACCATCCCTAAGACATGTCTACTCTAGCTCTACCACCATTGCTACCACAGGTAAAGCTGCACCACTGGGAGATTTCCTGAAAGATGCCAGTACAGACAAGGCCACAGACAGGAACAAGCCATATTGTAACATGATTTGGCCAGACCATGTGTCCCAGCCATGTCTCAATAAGGTTATTTCTGTAGAGTCCACGGATTATAAGGTCAAGCACAATATGAAATTGCAAGTACTGTGTTACAGTGAAAACACAAATCTGACAAAGCCACAATGCAGAACTTCCTACGCAATGTTAAAGTAGCACTTATTTTACCTTGTGAGGCAGAAACCATCCCAATTTAGGGTAATTGCAAAAGTGGCTTTTGTTTTGTTGCACTTTTTCCCCACCCAAAAGAAAAGTATCATGCTTACCAGACACTCCTGTACCTTCTGTAGGACTGTATTCTTTTTGTGCGAGTTTACAATCATAAGATCCAGTTCAGTCTTCCCCAGACTTATCAGGAAAGGGACACACGAAGTGCCTGAAATGGATTCCAGATACTGAGCACTGGAGAAGGAGTTAAAAAAACAACAACCACTTCTTAGTTTGTAAAACTGGACTTCAGCTATACCTAGTACTGCATGTGAAGACCACAGTGACAGGGCCACATTCAAAAATGGGTAAGTTGGCATAACTTACATACTGAGGAGCTAGAAAAAGGTGTCAGTTAAAGTAGTCTCCACTTACACTCAGGGGTGCTGGAACAATTTTTATAGTGGGGGTGCTCAGAGCCATTGAACCAAAGTGTAAACCCTGTATATAATGGAAACCACCTCAAGCCAGGGAGTGCGGCAGCAACCCCAGCACCCCTAGTTCCAGTACCTATGCTTATACCTTCTTCCCACTCTTCAGCATGTAAGTCAACTTATCTTCCCTTAGACAATGCCAGAGTGGCGTAAGCAGCTCTAAGGCAGTCTGAGCTTAAGGGAGTCTAACTCAGGGGTTCTCAACCTTTTTTTTTCTGAGGCACCCCCCAACATGCTATAAAAACTCTATGTCCCACCTGTGCCACAACTGTTTTTCTGCATATAAAAGCTAGGACTTGCGTTAGAGGGTACTAAGCAGGGCAATTTGCCTGGGACCTCATGCCATAGGGAGCCCCCGCGAAGCTAAGTTGCTCAGGCTTCAGCCCCAGGTGGTGGGGCTCGGAGCCCTGGGCTTCAGCCCTGTATGGCGGGGCTTCGGCTTTCAGCCCTGGGCACCAGCAAGTCTAATGCTGGCCCTGCTTTGCGGACCCCCTAAAACCTGCTTGCCCAGGGTTGCCCCGGACCACTGGTCTAACTTACATGTGGCTTCTGAATTTGGCCCACAATTATAAACTTATTACCTCATTCAAGCAGCACTGTTCATGTCCTTCTCTGTAAAGGTTCTATGAAGTGGTGTTGTAGGTTCTTTGAAATATTTTGATTATACCTAGAGAGGAGTTTGAACTAGAACCCTGGATAGGAGCTCTCCAGAACATGGGGAAAGTTTAGACTGCATTTGTACTTGGTGATTGGTCCAGTTCTCTAGAATGGGTCAAACCAAAGTCCTGGATTTGAGCACCCTGGGGAAGTTTGGATCCCAATTTGAACACTTTAGCTTGGACCACTCTCTTATTATAACACTTACATTTGAGGGGTTACATCAGTAACACAGGGAAGATCACAACCAAAAAGTAGGTGTGTGCATGTTCCTATATGCCAGTATCTTATCCTGAGCTGAACTTTCGCAAGTCATTATTCCATAATGTAAATTAATCCCTGTAGGTATTTTGGAAGCCTCTCCTCAAAGTCAGACGCAGGTTAAGCAGTTACTGGCTGTGCACATTAACTTTCTTTAACAAAAATCCCTCCCCAGAACTCAAATCTGCCTTCTTACTTACAAGGAATGAAGGGGATGGGGGGGGGAGGGGAATAATATACTATTAACTTTTAAAGGAACACTCAAGGTGCACATCAATGTCACCATGTGAGCTTTTCCTGGTCAGTCTTGTCCTTCCCTCTCCCTCTCTTTTTATTGGGTCTGCTTGACCCTCACTAGTTGTCACGTCAAATCTAGATTGTGTGCTTTCTGGGAGAGGGACTATGTCTCTGCTTGTTCTCTGAGGTGCCAAAAATAGTAAGTGATATTAGAATATTTCATACAGGTTTTCATTGGGCTTCATTTAGAATAGATATGGCCTGTCGGTATTATTGGGCCTAAAAATGTATCCCAATTGTGAGTGCAAATGGAAAAAGTATGTGGGAGTTCATAAGATGTCACAATAGCCTATAACTTTTTGCCTGCTTGGAAACTAACCGTGGAAAATAGGTCAAGTTGTTTTCAATAGTGAATGTTAAGAACAAGAAAAACAGACAGAGAAACTGGAATAGGTCAAACACAGAGGGCTTATTGATATGGTTCAAGGACTATTGAAATCATGCTTGGTAAGAAGATGTGGTGCCGGAAATTAATGAACCAAAATTGGTATGGTGGATATTAGGCCTAACTGGTGGGCAAAATAATGAGGAGACTTTTTCCTTTGGGGGGTTAATAAAAAGAGACTTTTGGGGGAAAAAAAACCCCTCATATCTCCCAAACACATCCCCACACTCTCATCTCTACCCATCTCAGTTCTTCACATCTTCCCCAATCCCAGGCCAGAAAGAGCAGAGCAGACCAGACCAGAAGACTTTCTTCATGAAAGGAAGGCCAGCAGGCCTTGTTTTTGTTTTAGGAACTTTGTTTTTCATCTGAGATTCCTGAGCCCAGTCCTCAGCCCATCAGTGGGGATACCTAATTACCTGCACTGCAGAGGTGCATAAAATATCCTGTTCTGTTTCCCTTCCCTTTGTGATACTTTCTGCACCCTTATTTTCTCCTATTATCTCTCTCACTCTCTTGGCTTTTCATTAGCTCCTGAAATCAACTGCACCGGATCAGCACAGTGAGATGAAATTACCGCAACCCTGCCCTGTCTAAGGAGAAAAGGCCCAACCAGATGACATCTCTGACTGGAGTGTGAGCCAGGATCCAAGCACCAGGTGTGGTTGACTTGCCAGCCAAAGCATCCATACGTAACCCTGGTGTAGATGTGCGGGCTCAGGTTGGAGTGCGGGCTTTAGAACCCTGCGAGGTGGGAGGGTCCCAGAACTTAGGTTGCAACCTGAGTCCTGGAATGTTTACACTGCAATGAAACAGCCTCAAGGCCAGAGCCCTGCAAGCCTGAGTCAGCTGTCATGGGCCAGCTGCTGGTGTTGCAGTGTAGACATCCTGTATCCTAAGGGGAATGAGAGCTGCTGTAGTCAAAGGACGTGTCTACCCATTTTTATTTTATTTAGAAATGGGTAAGACAAATGCATGAGCATAAAGGTTATAGAAGGTTTCTGCACTGGCAGCTCTCTTTACTGGTTATTCATTATATAGTGTAAAAGAATGGGTGCAGGCTCTGAAAAGACTCCTGGGTTGGCCAGAGGGATTGCTAGAGAGCAATGCAAGCCTACCACTATCACCCTGTCAGGAGTAGTGCGTGACACCTCTAGAGACTCAAATTGCTG
This sequence comes from Platysternon megacephalum, assembly GCA_003942145.1. Classification (NCBI taxonomy): domain Eukaryota; kingdom Metazoa; phylum Chordata; order Testudines; family Platysternidae; genus Platysternon; species Platysternon megacephalum. The sequence continues at coordinate 544,349 of QXTE01000200.1, read as the reverse complement.
ACTACTGACAGGCCACAGAGAGATGTTCGAGAACCACTAGTCTGCAGTGCTCCCAGTCTCTCCCTATGCTGGAGCAAAGGACCAAACAACATCCAGTTTTGATTTCCCATATGGCAATGTGCTGTGCTATCTCTAGACCACTGGGCTGACTAAGAAGCTTTACTACATAATGACCATTGTGATAAAGTCAGAATACATTCCAAAGTCACCCTTTGCAAGTCAACTCCTCAAAGGTAGTTTTTAATTTATTTTATAAAATAAAATGCAAGTATGTAGCAGAGCTTGACAGCACTACCAATGCAGGCATGGCCAACACAGCTAAGTTGAACAGAATATGTTATAGGGGAAAAAACACTCTTGTAAACAGTTAACACAAAAACAATAAATCCTCCAGTTGGCACCTTTTAGAAGACTCTAAAGTAAATATAGCTTCAAAAACCTACAATGGAGGCGAGCATTTCTCATCTCTATAATGAGTCAAGATGCAGTGGGTGGATTACTGATAAGAATTTTTGGAACATGTCGCACTAAGAAGGGCTGCCAAATGAAACCAAAGTTATGTGGTTTTCCATCTGAGTGGCAGACAGCCTTTTAGAATTGAATCAAATCCCAAAGCTATGCCAGCCAGGCTCGCCAAATGTTTCTGTGCTCTCAATGAGCAGTCCTGTGAAGTCAAGAGCATCAGAGTATACCAGCTGTTTCTGATGGAATAGAAGATGATGCAAAATAAGGGGCTCTCTGTCAGACATGCCTGGTACCAGAGTTTATCCAAACATTTCCATCAAAAGTTTTTTTCCCCTGATAGAAAACCCTCTTTCAAACAAAAGGAATTTACATTTAAGTCAGAAATTTTAGTTTTTCATTACAAATTTCATGAGTGGGAGGAAGGGAGAAATGAACCACTGACTTTTTCACCCAACTCTTCCCCGCCCATCCCCCAAAGAGAGAGAGTGTTCCCAGCAGAACAAACAGAAATGTTTTGAAAAATTAAAAAATCTTTTTTAAAATTTGTTACAAAACCCCATTTCACTGAAAATTTCAAATGAAATTAAAAAATTTATTTTTCAAATTTTTCCATGAGGCATACTAAACTTCCCCACCCCCAACAGCTCTACTTGGTAAGTTAGGCATCACAAAATGTCTGTATCTTTAAACAAAAAATAAACAAACAAATGTAAGTGAATTTAGCAATTGTGAAAGGTGATGAACGGAAAGGCCTAGAGAATTAAGTCCTCTGTTCATTCATAGAGCAGGTAGAGCGCAAGCTTTCCACACAATACCCCGTCAATGTGCCTCAATCCTGCCTGGAGAGAGACCACTTCAAAAGGGCGAGAAGCTAATTCAGTCTTTATAACAGTTCTACATGCATCAATAAATTCTAAGTGTGATGGTTCTCATGAAGTGACTGGAACCAGGGATTAAAATTGACGTTTCACACAAATCACTGAACACACATCAAATGGTAACAACTTTTGGTTGATACTGATTTGGCTGGAACCAGTGACTTACATATAAAACTATCATTTGCTTGAGTCATCCACTTCTCTGGCACTAAAATGGTTAAGTAAAAAAAGCTGTTGAGGATTAAATGGAACATATTGCCATGCATACTACAGGAAGAACTTACGGAAGCACTGATAAGAGAAAGGGAGGGATAGATGTGTTGGAGGCTTTCCAAAATTTCCAAGCCAAACAGTTAACCTGAAAACAAAATATTTAGAATCTTAAGCACTTATGAATTCCGAGGAAGAATGCAGATATGGTGTTAATTACATTTTAAAAATTAGCATATGTAGAATTATGCTTATCTTCACAGAGTTTTTTCATGCACGCAATTTCTACAAAGTTGTTTGTAGCTTCCTCTTCCTGTGTGTCAGAGATGAAAAGGCCCATGTTTGGGTGCATATCAGGGTTTGTATGAGTTTTAAATAATTATTCATGAATTAGCTCCAAATCAAGAATGAACGGCAGGAATTATTCTGCAATTAATTCTTGAACTACAAATGAAATAGTGAAAACTGAATCTGTTAATGGACAGTTCACACAGAAGATTTGAAATTCACTGAAAAAAAATTATGAATTCACCCTGCTCTAATCCTACAGTCTGTGTATTAGATTATGTATATAGAAAAATATCATAGAATCATAGAACTTAAGATCAGAAGGGACCATTATGATCATCTAGTCTGACCTCCTGCATGATGCAGGCCACAAGAGTTGACCCACCCACTCCTGAAATAACACTCACCCTTGACTCAGCTGTTGAAGTCCCCAAATCATGATTTGACGACTTCAAGCAGCAGATAATCCTCTAGCAAGCGACCCCTGCCCCATGCTGCGGAGGAAGGCGAAAAACCTCCAGGGCCTCTGCCAATCTACCCTGGAGGAAAATTCCTTCCCGACCCCAAATATGGCGATCAGCTGAACCCCGAGCATGCGGCCAAGATTCTCCATCCAGACACTTAGGAAAAGACTTTCAATATCCCAACATTTATCATCGGTACTAACTACCAGCGGTGGCACATTATTGACCTATTGAGTAAATCAAGTTATCCTATCAAACCATTCCCTCCATAAACTTATCAAGCTTAGTCTTAAAGCCGGAGAGGTCTTTCGCCCCCACTATGTCCCTCGGCAGGCCATTCCAGTATTTCACTCCTCTGACGGTTAGAAACCTTCGCCTAATTTCAAGCCTAAACTTCCCAACTGCCAATTTATATCCATTTGTTCTCGTATCCACATTAGCACTGAGCCGAAATAATTCCTCTCCCTCCCTGATATTGATCCCTCTGATATATTTAAAGAGAGCAATCATATCTCCCCTCAACCTTCTTTTGGTTAAGGAAAACAAACCGAGCTCCTCAAGTCTCCTTTCATACGACAGGCTTTCCATTCCTCGGATCATCCTAGTGGCCCTTCTCTGTACCCTTTCCAGTTTAAATTCATCCTTCTTAAACATGGGAGACCAGAACTGCACACAGTACTCCAAATGAGGTCTCACCAGCGCCTTGTATAACGGGACTAGCACCTCCTTATCTCTACTAGAAATACCTCGCCTAATGCATCCCAAGACCGCATTAGCCTTTTTAACGGCCACATCACATTGCCGACTCATAGTCATCCTGCGATCAACCAGGACTCCGAGGTCCTTCTCCTCGTCCGTTACTTCCAACTGGTGCGTCCCCAGCCTATAACTATAATTCTTGTTAGTCATCCCTAGATGCATAACCTTACACTTCTCACTATTAAATTTCATCCTATTACTATACACACACTATTATGATTCCAATTTTACCTGATATGGAGAAAGCAACTGGAGATTCTTTTCAAAGAATCTGAAATTATTTAGAAAAGAGTCGGTGCTCATACGCTCAATCTGCTGGCATGTTACTCCTTTCACCAACTGCCCTATACTGATAGAGAGAACAACACATGATTTCATGAATTTGTTAGCATGATCCAGAGCAGAGGATCTTCATCTCTTTCATTCTACAGACCAAATCCCAAGAAAGAACCCCTTCTGGACACCTCTTCATTCCTCTCCACCCTTGTACCCACCTCTTCATTTCACCTCCCCTCCCCACCCCCTGCCTCTTTGTGGCCTTCTCTGATAATGAATCATTAAAGTCATCAGAAAGCAGAGCTGAGCCTAAACTGAAAAATGTTGATCAAGATCTTTGGGGGGTCTTTTCATATATGTTTTGAGCTTAAGGGCTCCTCTTTATGAGAAAGATGAAGGGGCTTGGGGTCCCATGAGATGAAAGGTGCTATATAAATGTAAAATATTTTGAGAGTTATAGAAGACTGTTTGTTTCATTGCCACTCTGATAACAAAATGAGGCTTCAAACGCATTTCACCTGGGTGTGAAACAGTGAGACCAGTTAGTATCCATACCTTAAGAGGTCAGCGGGAGCTGTTGTTTTCTTAGACAATAATTCATAGAGAAACAAGGCCTGAAATTAAAAATACATGACAGTGCATCCTGGGTAATTTGTATGATAGCTCAAGGAAATACTGTAGTATCTTTCGTATGAATTTTAAAAGCATTAAACATGATTGTGAGGCCCGAGCCCTGCAACCCCTATTCACAGGAATAGTCATTATCACTGACTTAAGTGATGGCATGTAGGTTAGACAATGATCATGATACCTTTATGTATAGACTACAGGATTGGTTTCAAATGCAAGTAGCAATTACACAAAATGCAGGAAGAAGAAATATGTGGCAGAATTTTGACAAGCTTTGTGCCTAGTATATTAAAGAACAGTTTATTCTTATATAAAAATTCCTTATAATGCTGACCAAGTCAGTGAGACCTTTGGTTGTGGGTGTCATCAAAGCATATTTGGATTGATTCCTTCCTTCTACCCATATTCTCCAATCTCATTCTGAATTTATGTGTCTCTATCTCTACTCTCTTCCCATTGTCCAGTAAGCAACAGAACACACCTCTGAAAATGGAGTAGGAAGGGAAAACAATAGTAATTATGACTTTTTGTCTATTGGAGAAATGTGGCCTGGGATCCTAATCAAGAGAGAACCCCTTTAAAAATTAAAAAAATTGTCTTCAAGTGTTTTACTGTGCTTCAGAGGAAATCTATTTTTTGTATTTATAAAGGCATCAGTCACAGTGGAAATGGAAATACTATAACTACTCATTACCTGGCTCTTTCGTAATTCTTTTTCTTTTACTATTGAAGAGTTAAAACCAGTTTCCTTCCATAAATCAGAAAGACATACTTCTTTAAAAAAAGCTCCTTGTATATCTGTGACTGCTGAGGAAAGATCTCTAGATGCAAGCATCTAATAAAGAGGAAAAAAGACAGTACATAGGACTTAGAGTTTATTTCCAGATTCATAGGATTTGACTAAATTCTTTCAATTCAATGTAATATTCCTTAAGAGACTGCAGGTAAAGAGTTACTTCATTACTCAGAATTAACATGTTACTGAATGACAGAGGGTAAAGTACATAACTTTTTAAGTGTATTTGGCGTTTGAGAGGAAAGCAGAATACAAATAGGAAGTAATTATTTCAGTGAACAATTCAGCCAAAATCCACATGTAATTGACAGTATTTTAAAAAAATCATGTTCTGCGTATAAGGTCATTGTGCTTTGGTGCAGATGGAGAGGGGGATTAAGAATTTATTATTACCTTAGTGAGGATACCTTGTTGTTGTGCAGGTGATAAATCAGAGGCATACTGGGATAAGGTGCCTCTAATAACTTGAGAGAGCTCCTTTGGGTTCATGTTGTAGAATGATTGAGTACTAATTCCAGTCACCAAAGCACCCATTTGACTAATGTTATAAAATGATAAAACCTATACAGAGATCAGAGGAAACAAAAGGGGAAGTTTTCAAATCCACGTATAGCAGAAATTTTTTAAGTAATATTTCAGAACCATTAATACTAGGTGTGCAATATGTTTCTTGTCTAAAATTCACCTTTGGAATGTAGAACCTCCAGTAACAGTTTTAACATTTCTTAAAGTTCAGCTAATTGTGGCAGCAACTCAGAACTGAAAGTAAAATTGTGTACTAAAAATGCACATTCTTCCTATGTCAAGTTATATCTTAGGCACTATAATTTTCCTATTTTGTGTTAAAACACAGTTTAAACAATTTTCTGACCAGCTCTGTCAATGACAGCATTACAGAAATCTTGTACTGAGAATAAATTATAGAGTAAAGCTCTTGATTCCAATCTTTTAAAAATCAACAGTTGCAGTTGAAAAAAAAAAGATTGCTGCACTTGTTTTTATCAAATGTGATAAAGTTATATGAGAAAAATCCCAAATGTACCTTTTCGTAAGTGAGGTATTTGCTGGATAAAACCATAATTTGGCTTTTTGCCCATCCAGAGACTTGGTTTAATGTTGAAATAGCATTATGCACGGCTTCAGGTGACAAACAGTCCAGCTGACTTGAAGTCAATCCAACCACCGCATCTGACAGAGACCCAAGGGTATCATTCAAGGTCTGGTTTTGCATTGCAATGTCTAGGAGTTGAGCTTTGAGCTACAACAAGAAAAGGCAGATGCAGAGCATGAAATTGTATTTAAGAGCAGGGAGGTTTGCCAACATCTAATTTCCATTGTTACCCAAACATTATCAGGGGTTTTTTGACTAACCATCAGCACCAGAACAAGCATTTAGCAAGAACCCACTTCACAGAAATCCTGAAGTAGACCCACAGATGGCAAATAAATATGAAGAGTGAGGAAACAGGCTGAGAGGACTAAATGCTGTTAAAAGCGTCAATGGGCTTTTATCTTTTGTTACTTATTCAAGTACTTTTTTATGTATTTCTTGCAGGTCAGTGATTTGTCACTCTTTTCTTGTTGGATTCTAAAGAAGAAAGTTATCCTAGAAAGGGGAGGGTGAGAAACAGATTAGCTAGGATAGTTCACACAGGAGTGAATACACACCTTATAAACATCAGCCTGGAAGCCTCTCAGTTGATTGCATTTCATCATTTGATGAAGTAAAACCCGTGCCACAATGGCATCCATTTGTTCCATATTATCATAAAAACAAACCAACAAGCCTAACCTGTAGGGGAGACCAAAAATGAGTTAGCTAACTGCAGATACATGAATGCAGCTCCTGTGCTCATAGTCTTTAACTAGCTTCCTGATCACTTCTAGTTGTCACCAACTCCTTGAATTACAGGTCTGTCGCATCTTAGGCGCATTTAACATGTGCAATTTCAGCTTTACGCGGTTGACAAAAACAAAAAAAAAAAAGAGAAAAATAACAATTTAAATACTGTTTCTGTAGTGCGGGCAATTCTGCCCGCCATTACACTCAATGTACTTTTGACTATACGCGGTTTTCGCTTTAGGCGCTGACCGCGGAACGTAACCCCAGCGTAAGATGAGACAGACCTGTACAATCTTTATAGCCCTGAATGGTCTGAGACCTACACTCTCTTGTACTCTGTTAAAATCAGTTGGTAAGCACTTGCTGTCAGAACTTAGGTTAATGACTCAATATGTTGTGGCAGGATTCTCTCAGTTGAAGGAGTCCACTTTTGGAATTTGCTCCCTTTGGAAGGATTTTGGGTATAATCCCCTTTAGAAAGGTTGAAGGGGTGGATAGGATGCTCTGTAGGTGTCTGACAGGCTGAGTTCCGATTGGAATTATTATTTTAATACTGTTGGGATTTCACTGTATTATATAATTAATTAATGTGCTGGGCATCTAGAGTCTTGGATAGGTTTTATTTTATCATTTTAAATCTAAATAAATAAAAATCTACCATGTTTCACATCTAGCATAGCTCCTTATCCACCACACAGGCAGAATTATGTGGCTGCCCCACTGGACGTAGATTTGTTCAACAGCAGTTGTAAGAAAATTCAATTGATACCCAACAGAATGACTGTAGCCATTTGCAATGCTCTGTTGTACTATTTACCCTCACAAGACAACTATTTTCAGAGGCAGGGGGAGGCAGAGGTGATGTTTGATTAGGGGGGTGGAGCACATGACTTATGAGGAGAGGCTGAGGGAACTGGGATTGTTTAGTCTGCAGAAGAGAAGAATGAGGGGGGATTTGATAGCTGCTTTCAACTACCTGAAAGGGGGTTCCAAAGAGGATGGATCTAGACTGTTCTCAATGGTACCAGATGACAGAACAAAGAGTAATGGTCTCAAGTTGCAGTGGGGGAGGTTTAGGTTGGATATTAGGAAAAACTTTTTCACTAGGAGGGTGGTGAAGCACTGGAATGGGTTACCTAGGGAGGTGGTGGAATCTCCTTCCTTAGAGGTTTTTAAGGTGAGGCTTGACAAAGCCCTGGCTGGGATGATTTAGTTGGGGATTGGTCCTGCTTTGAGCAAGGGGTTGGACTAGATGACCTCCTGAGGTCCCTTCCAACCCTGATATTCCATGATATTCTATGAAACATGCCTTTGTTTCCTAGCATGGGCAGGGCATACAACTGTGTGTATGGCTGAGGATTACATGCCTAATACCCTTTTGGCTTAGTCGACCCAGTAACTAAAACTATGTTAAGAACACAATAAAGTTCAAACACAGTTACTGCAAGCTTGTAAAATGTAACTGTTTTACAAAGCTTCGCTACAGACTATTTCACTCAGCACCCTCCTGGTTAAGTCTATAGCAGAGTTTCATAACATAGAAAGAAAAAATCTGTCCACACGGGTTAGGAAAAACACGCTGTGAACAGCCATTTCCAGAGGCATTTGTTGAATGCATGATTTCAGCTGTCAGGTTGACAGGACCTTTGTGCATCAGCCACCTGGACACATTTGACCTGATGGTCATATCATAGTCATGGTAAAATATCAGCACTCTCTGATGAGCATTTTCTACTTCTACTGCACTTACAGTCAATGATTAGTCATTAAATGAGAAAAAAAAGGCTACAATATTGGCATTGCCCCTATATTTGATCTTCCAACCTATTTAGCAATCCCATTTACATAAGGCTGGAACAACAGGAGAGTGCAGCTACAGCTTGACATTCATGCTACAGCCCAGCTCACAGACAGGATCAATATGCAGAACATGGGCCCACCGGGATTGGTGTCTAAACTATGTGGTTTATGGACATGAACTGAACCAGCTGCTAGCTATGCTGCAGCCTAGTCATAAACTTGGTAAAAGTCTGTAGTGTAGATGGGTTCAGACGGTTTTTACTTCCTCTAGTCCCTCAACAGCAAATCGCTTAGCAATGTAACAACCCACTGTTTTAGTGGCCCAACAGAAGTCATGGCACATCATCATCAGACTAACAGACAAATCAACAAAGTATCTATAACCGCACTTCTATAACAAATAGTTACCATCTGATGTATTACTGCATTGCCACCAAAGGCTCCTAATCTCCCTTGGGATTAGCAGCGATAAATAATATTACTTCTTAAAAGAGCATCAATAGGGGTAAAATGTGTAAAATAAGGGTGTTGTAAAACGGAATATATTAAGGACTTTGGAGCGTGACATTCCTCCAGTTTGTAAGAAGTTGGCACCTTGCATGTGTAGTAAAACCATTTGTGAGATTTTTCCCCCCTCATTCTTGACACAGAAATATACATGGTGGGCCTGGCTCTCCTCTCACTTACCACCGGTGTAATTCAGGAATAACTCCACTGAAGTGAATAAAGTTCCATTGGTGTAATGAGAAAATAATTGGAGTCATAAAGCCTATTCTTTATAAATTTGAAAAGTCCAAGGAATTGCCTCAGGTGGCTGCAAACAACTCCAGAGAGTGGTGTTTTGGGACTAAATAGGATCATTTATATGACAAAATGTAATATAAATGTAAAGGAACAAAATGTTCTTGCAGGTGGTTCACACAGAGTATTCACGAGAAAGGTTCATTTTCATTCTTATTGCTATTATTGTTAAAGTGAATTTAGTGCTGGTTTGACAGCCCTGAAGATGGAGATCCTCTGTTTACCCACAGAACAGTCACAAGAAGGTCAGCAATGCATGCAAATGTGACTCAATGCAATACTGAGGGAATAGACACCATCTTTATGAGTTGCTGGGGGGTGCTCGACCCCCACTCCGCCCCTTCCCCCAAGCTCCCACCCCGCCTCTCCACTGCCCCCTCCCCCAAGTGCGCCCCACCCTTGCTCCTCCCCCCCTCCCCCCAGTGCCTCCTGCATGCTGCTAAACAGCTGATCTGAGGCAGGCGGGAGGTGCTGGGAGGGAGGGGAAGGAGCTGATCCACGGGGCTGCTGGTGGGTGCTGAGCACCCACTATTTTTTTGGAGCACCCACAGAGTTGGCGCCTATGCCTCTGATAGCCCACTAAAGTGGGGAGGCTAGATCATTCTTTTTACCTATTTCCTCCTTGGCCTCTCTGCTACAACTGGTAATGTGGGTATCAATTAATGACACTTGTGGTGGTGGTGGCTAGTGCATGTGTGATTCCCTCCTCAAAGTCTATTCTGCCATAATGCCTACAGATCAATACCATCACGCAATGGTTAGGCAGGTGGCTAGCTGAGTCTTCTTTTCTGCTAAAAACTAATTTGTTTTATTGTAACTTCATCCTCCTAAACTACCGCCCACACACACACCTTTTTTGAGTGTTTCACCCACCTGTGAAATTATGCCTGACATATAGGTTGCAAGCTCGCTCAGGCAGGGAATATCTTATCTTATTTGTCTATATGATGCCTAGCACAATGGAACCCTGATTCTTGGGCACTACTAACAACATGGACACCTGTCCACAAGGAAGCTGGTGTGAGACCATCAGGTTATTTTAGAAGCACTTTCAAAAATTCATCAGATGGCAACAACTCTTGGTTATTACTAACCAGTGGCAGTTTTCAACCAGCAACCTAGAAGTAAAAGACTATGATGTTCTAACAATCCCATGCGGCATCCAGTCTCTCCCTTCCCTTCACTTCACTCCAGAAAAGCATTTTCAAAGACAGCTAAAAATGAAAATAAGTCTTGCTTGCCTGTAGATAGTTGAAGTGTTTCTCAGATCAAATCCTGATGAGTTTATTCTTTCTAGAAAAGCTTGCGCGAGTTCTGGTGTGATATCATACACTGTATCCAGCTGCTTTGTTGCATTGTCATAGCTTATGAATAGTCTCATCTAATTAGTACAAACAAAAGCATATTATCAGGAATCTATACAAACTAAAGACATTAATACATGTTTGATACTATAAACTATCATCTGCCTCCTTTCAGATTACACAGATGGCACAAAGAGCAATTTGGATAATACAAAGTTTAAAAAGGCAAAGACCAGTAGTTCTGTATCATACCTAAATAATTTGCAATCTAATATGGGGCCTGATCCTGCCTCATTTGAAGAGCTCCCAGTGCAGCCCATGGAAGTTTTGATGGAGATAGATTGTGGGAAAGAGACAATGACAAGCATATGCATCTAATTAAGCACTTATGGATGCTGAACATTTTTCAATTTTAAAAGAGGCAGTAGAGTGGTTTATTAATAAATGATCAACTGAAGATTTGGATTTAGTTTGCAACTAAGTCATTTTAAACATACACAATCTTTAAATTTTAAGTTTGTGCTCGTGATCATTCTATCACATCATTGGATAACTGATACATCCAAACACACTTTTCTACTTACTTCATTCAGACTAATTTTCATAATTTCTTCTAATGGAAGATGGACCATATATCTTCCCAAAATCCATAGATTTTCTGCACTGACCCAAGAGGTTGAATCATTTAACTCTGTTTTGTACAAAAATACTCATTCAAATGTAAAGAATGTCATTGTGATTACACATAAACATTATACTCTGTACATCTTCATTGCTGGATAATCAAAGAATCTCTAAAATCATAACACTACTAGGTCCTGCTCTTAAAAATGGACAATGTCAGATAGTTTAAATCCATAAATGGTGGGGAGGAGATGAGTTATAACCAACATTTTGCAAACATTAACAACAGAAGTGTATTCATTAATATTTTAAATGTCAATAAATCAGCTTTGTTTGCTTTTAAAACTTTCCGCTGAGGTTTGTGCATCCATCTATTGCAGCTTCGTGCTAATAATGAGAATCAGAAAGTGAAAATGACTAATCTGTCTGTACTGCCTAAACTAAACAAAATGCAAAAGTAAAAAGCAGTATGAAGTAGCAGTTTCAGATGTGTTATTTGGTAACATAGGTAAAGCACTTTATATTTGTATATTATTAACCGGACAGGGTCCCTTTAAACGACTGATTATATGCTATGACTATACAGAACACTCTCATTGTTAACTGAACTGATATTAACCTCAGAGAAAGTAAAAAATATTTAGTACAGCCATAAACTGGGATAAAAACTGAAGAAATACAATACCTTATTATAAGAAGAACAATCATTTGCATTTATATAGCACAATCCAAGGATCTCAAAATGTTTTACAAATAAACAATCACAACAGCCCTGGGAAATAATTATCCCCATTTAGCAATTGGAAAAACTGAGGCACAAAGCAGCTAAGGCTTAAATTTTCTAAAAGTGGCTATGAATTTTGGGTGTCTCAATATTTGGGTGCTCAGCTTGACATCTCTGCAGCGATACTGATCACCCACAACTCTAGTTGATTTCTATTAATAGTCATGAATACACTTCAGGGAGTTTTCAACATCTCTGAAAAAAATCAGGCCATAAGTTTCTCAAACTGAGGCATCCAAAATTAGTGGGCATTTTTGAAAACACAGATCTTAAGTGACTGCCTTATAATGGTTGATATGGTGAAACAGAGTTCAGAATAGACTCCAAAAGTCCTTGCGTCCAGTCCCTTGCTTTCATCATTAGACCATACAATCTCCCACCACCAAGCACATTAAGAGACAGGAAGGGAGAGAGAGAAGAGGAAAGTGCGGGGGGAAGGAATTTTCACAATGTAAAGATCCTGACTGCAGCATTTAATAGAAGAGGAAACTTGCTTTTGGCAACACTGGAGACTAGGGTCCCTGGAGCCTTTTTTGTTCTTTAAAAATCAGGCAGAAAATATAAAACACATCAGCACCTGTTTTTGTAAAAGCCACCAGAGTTCTTCATCATTGGAGAGGTTGGTATTTTTAATAGGAAAGAAATGAGAATTAGCTGAGTTACTTAGAAACAAATCTCTAGAGAGATGTTTTTGAGACATTAAAACAACATGTCATCTCATGTTGATCCTAAGACCTTGGCACAACTGGACAGGAAGACATGCTGCTATGAAACAGCTCTCTGCCATTCCACAGGAATATACAAATATACAAATGAGGAAGTATCTGTAACAAAAACTAGCAAAAATGTTGGGAAGGCAGCCTACTACATAACACAGATATGTGGTATGTTTCAAGATTCTTGCATTGCTGAGCTGCAGTGGAAGGAGGGGTTGCTGCAGAGGGGTGTGAAAACTCCGTGCTTCATGTTGTCTTCATACTGTTCCTAATCCATAACGGTCATGGGAGCAAGCAAGAGACCATGACAACCCAGACCATTTCCCAGTGCTGGAACTCTTAGGTGGGGCACTGTAACTCTGTTACTTCTTGGCTGTATATTCACTTGTTAATTAAAGGAGGATGTGTTTGTACTTAACGCACAAATCTGGAAGTCAGAAGATCTAGCCTCTTTACAACTCTGGCTCAGACTTGCTGTGGGCAAGTAATATACCCCCGTTTCTCAATCTGTAAAATGGTGCTAATTAGAGGTGAAAGTAAGCTGGTACCGGAGCCCTGGGCCCTTTAAATTGCCGCCAGAGCCCTGGGGCTCCCAGCCACCATGGCAGGGCGAGAGCCCAAAGCGGCGCAGGCTGGGCAGCGCTGAAGGGCTGGCTGGGGGAGTCTGGCCCCAGCCCCGTCCCTTCCGCCTGAGGCCCTGCCCTTTCCAGGGGCCCAGAGCCATCCCCCCCACACACCTTCCCCAGGAGCCCAGCCGCCATGGTAAGTTCTTTAAGTTTCTTTCACCCCTGGTGTTAATACCTACATACCTCTCAGGGGTGTCTGAGGCTCATTCATCATCAGTGTTTACAGATTACTCTGATATCTTTAGATGGAAGATTGCACAGGAGCTTGATCCTGCTCCATTGAAGTCATTGGGCATTTTGCCATTGATTTCAATGGGAAGAGGATCAAACCCTGAAAGAGCAAATTGCTACTATTACTACTAAAGGGCTGCTAAAGTGGCTAATGAAGTGTAAGCGCCTTCCCTGATGTCTTGTTTCTGTTGCTTTGGTGCCCCCTAGTGGAATGTTTGCTGTACTGTCGGGCCCTGGAATAAGCACCTCAGCCAGGGGAGATAAACAGCTGTGAAAGGCAGGAGGAGGGTATTATTGTATTTTGGGAAGGAGGTACATTTATTTTACTTTGCTTTTAATTTTGTCATTTCTCTGAATGAGCCAGTGCCCCAATGGTAGAACCCTCATAGCCTCCTGTTGTGTTTAAAAACATGGTAGCTAACATTTTCAAAGATCACCTATTTTCCTAGTCTAAACAGGGTACCACAGTGAACTTCACCTCTGTGCAGAGAGCCTGCACTAGGATAATACATAACTTAAATCCCCTATAAGCCTTAGAAACAGGACCAAAGGGGCACACAGTCCTTGTGTATGGCCCTCTGTACAAAGGTGGAGTTCACCTTTAAGAATAAGCATATTTTATAATTGTATCTGCAGTGCAGCTCTAGCAAAGGACATATGTTTTCTGTATGCTGGACAGAAAACTCTGTACCGTTCACTTTTTTTTTTTATCATCTTAATAAAATCTTTAAGAGGGCTGCCCTTAACACAGCACTATTCATAATGAGGAAAAAAGTTCACTAGGAAAGATTAACCCTTTCCTGGCCATGTTTCCAGATAGATAAGCAAGCCTTCCTTTTAATGTTCAACATACCATTGGTGATATAGGATTTTTGTAGAATCTGCTTCATCCAGTCATACAGAGTTCTTTGTGCATTTGCCGTTGTCTTGTCGTAGAGGTCCTTGAATACGGCTGATCTAAATGATAAAATGGCACATGCAAATTAATTGATAAGTGGAATTTCTTTTAATGGTACAGATTAGCAAACATGCTTTTATAGCATCAGAGTGAATGAAAACGAAATAGAAAGTTGTATCTTGATGCCAGATATAGAGCCACTATATCAAACTCTTTTTTTAAAAAAGTATATTTAATCAGAAGACAATAGAAATTATTGTTTTCATTGGGAAATACATGGCTTACAAGTTTCTGAAAGCGTCTTGTGGAAGATCTTTAGGGAGGCTTCTAATGACATCAGGTTGGAGATAGCTCACTGACGACACCCGCAGAACTTGGCTTAGTATATCCACACATTCCATAGAGCTCAAAGCTGGAAAGCATTTCTCCAATGTAACAAGGAACAAGGTCCTGTTTCCTCCTGGGCTTTGGAAAATTCTCTCCCTAATCCTGTCCAGATCGAGAACAATATTTCCCAATTCCTGCAAGTATCCAAGAGTTAAGAGAATATATTTACTTTCATCATTAATTTAATATATTTTTAATTTGAGGCCTGATAAAAAGCATTGTTGACACAATATTCCACTATTTCGAAATAGAGCAGCAATAAAATACTGTGGCTGATTGCATTACTGGAGATTATTCTTTTCTCCTGTGGGCCAAAAATCAACTTGAATTCTCAAGCAAAGTGAAAAGCAGAAAAAGGTTACTAATGGCTGGAGATTACAGAGTATTCACCTGGATACATGGGAAAATGTGAAGATTTGTGGCAACCTGTGCATAAAGTATGTATGTATGTAGATAGATGATCACCTCACCCCCCCAGAATGGACCTTTTCCACATGCCGTATTTCTTGCAATGCCTACCCAAACATACGTCCTTCAGAAGACTGGACAAACACTAAAAACACATTGTAAGAACACTCTTACCCTGATAGAGGAATGGACTAGAACTAATAGGTCATTTCCCAACTTAAATGTCTGCGGTTCAAAGACAGCACTTTCAGGACTGATGTTTCAGTGCTAGTTCTAGGGATGGTGATTTGGCATCACAATCAGTCCTGGAGGTACCTGTGAATATCATGTGAGAAAATGCCATTTGCAGCTCTGATTAGTATTATTTACATAGCTCCCAAAGTGTTCTAGGCACTTACCTGTGTGCTCTGACAATGCGATCTGAATCGCAACTGTCTGAGTAAAACAGACTCTACAATACATTGAAGTCTTGTATTATTTGGGCACTCATCACATGTCTCCAGGGGAGCATTCTCCATTTCTCCTGGTTTGCTCTCCCCCATGTCCAGGACACCTATGTTGCAGGCCTTTCCTCCCATCATGGAAGACCCTCTCTTCCCTATTCATAAACACCATGTAATGGCCCCAGTCCTGAAAAATGATACATGTGGGTGGAACCCTAACGCCCATGTGAAACCCCACTGATTTCAACAAGACTATGTGGGCGTAAGGGTCCGACGCACAGATCAAATTACAGTATCAGGTCCTATATTGGTAGAAGAGAGTGCTCTGTCCCCCACATAATTGCTTAGTGCACTGTTCTCATATTCCCACACCCAATCAACAAGGGATGTAAAACACCAAACCTGGGAATCTAATCCATGTCTGCTGTGTTACAGTGTGAAACATTCACAAAAAAACCCACAGTCTGGCCTTCTTTCTATTTAAACATCAAAAGGCAGCTCTTACTTTTCATACGAGTGCAAAGTCACTTACAAAATGGTTCTTTTTGCTCCTGAAGAGATATTTCACTGCAGTTTGAAACTGCTGATGATTAATCTGTTGAAAATCTGACAGCAGCTGTTTGGGCTGGTATAAAAGGTTCTCCAGGTAGATTTTTATAGACATCTGCAGACAGGAGGGGAATAATAAAATGTATATATATATATACACACACACACACACATACATACATACATACACACACACACACACACACACAGGAGCGCCGCCAGCTTTTTTGCCGCCCTAGGCGGCGGAAGGTCCCGCCCCCGAAATGCCGCCCCCGACAGAGGCGGCGGAAGGTCCCGCTCCCGAAATGACAACGATGACCAGGGCGGCCGAAGATCCAGCCACCGCCCCCCAAATGTTAGTGCCCTAGGCGACCGCCTAGATCGCCTAATGGGTTGCGCCGGCCCTGTAAGGGTAGGAACTCCCAAGTTCTAATCCTGCCTCTGACAATGACTCCCTCTGTGGCAATGGGTAAGTCATTTTACATCTATGCCTCAGTTTCTCCATTTGTTTAAAAAAAAAAAAAAAGGGAATAATAATACTTCTCTACTTTACAATGGGCTGCGATGATTAATCCCTTCAAATCACTGTGAAGATTAAGAATACTGAGCACTATTAATAATAATGCAAAGCCGAAAGAAACATGCAACTGAATGGGAAGGAAAGTACATGCCAGGTCCTCAGTCAATGAGCCACATCACACCCCACCACCAGTGAAAAAAGTCGTATGTGTTTTGGAACTCAGAGGGAACAGATAACATTAAGAGAAACCATTATAAATGTCAGAGTGTTAGTCTGTATCAGCAAAAAGAATTAGGAGTACTTGTGGCACCTTAGAGACTAACAAATTTATTTGAGCATAAGCTTTCGTGGGCTAAAACCCACTTCATCGGATGCATGCAGTGGAAAATACAGTAGGAAGAGATATATACACATAGAGAACATGAAAAAATTGGCGTTGCCATACTAACTATAATGAGAGTAATCAATTAAGGTAGGCTATTATCAGCAGGAGAAAAAAAACTTTTGTAGTGGTAATCAGGATGGCTCATTTCCAACAGTTGACAAGAAGGTGTGAGTAACGGTAGGGGGGAAAAATTAGCATGGGGAAATAGTTTTTACTTTGTGTAATGACCCATCCACTCCAGTCTTTATTCAAGCCTAATTTAATGGTGTTCAATTTGCAAATTAATTCTAATTCTGCAGTTTCTCGTTGGAGTCTGTTTTTGAAGTTTTTTTGTTGGAGTATTGCAACTTTGAGGTCTGTAATTGAGTGACCAGGGAGGCTGAAATGTTCTCCGACTGGTTTTTGAATGTTATAATTCTTGACGTTTGATTTGTGTCTATTTATTCTTTTGCGTAGAGACTGTCCAGTTTGGCCAATGTACATGGCAGAGGGGCATTGCTGGCACATGATGGGATTTATCACTACAAAAGTTTTTTTTTTCTCCTGCTGATAATAGCCCACCTTAATTGATTACTCTCGTTATAGTTAGTATGGCAACACCAATTTTTTCATGTTCTCTGTGTATATATATTTTCCTACTATATTTTCCACTGCATGCATCCGATGAAGTGGGTTTTAGACCACAAAAGCTTATGCCCAAATAAATTTGTTAGTCTCTAAGGTGCCACAAGTACTCCTCGTTCTCTTCACACTTATAANAGCTTATGCCCAAATACATTTGTTAGTCTCTAAGGTGCCACAAGTACTCCTCGTTATTTTTGCTGATACAGGCTAACATGGCTACCACTCTGAAACCTGTCATTATAAGTGTGATTAGCACTGGCATCTCACCTTTACTCTTCCCTGGACTGGAGTAAAAATTAATACTATACTGAATTCCAACAAGACTATTTCAAAACTAGTTTGAAGTTGTAATTTTTGTTGTTGTCTTTGCTTAGGGTGCAAAAGGATCCGCATTGCAAACAAAACACATTTTACCACACTAGAGATTGCAAATACCTTCCGTTCCAGGAAGTCTAAGGCTGACTACACTGTTTAGAAGTGTTAATGAAGCTAATCAATATAAGTGAATTTTAAAGTCATTAGAAACAGATGGGAGAAGCCTTTGTTATAAACAGAGCAATATGAGTGACATGGTTATCTGTCTTTTAAATTGCACAATCTTTTCAGTTGCTAATGATATATTATGACTGAATATTACTTAAGCCACTGTTCCTGTACCTGTTACTGGAATACAGCTGGCTCTGTGTGCAATATAAATCCTTAAAACACTGTATCCTCCATACTCAGTATGTACAAACTGCTTTACAGTTAGTCAATTGATTCACTAATAATTCCTAGAATAGATTCCTAAATATTAAATACCAGTATAATCAGCTGAAGGCCTAACTACAGGTACAACTTTAACCAGAACTTCATCTGGTGTAAATCTACATAGCTCTATTGACATCAACTCAGGATCTCTAAATGCTCCCTACACTGATGATTACCTTATGCATTAAATCCTTCTTGTAACTTTTATTTCTACTTTAATTCATATCCTTTTATTTCTACTTAAAATCAATAACCCTTATGCCTGTGACTATTCACAGTCATCTAAGGCTACTTTAAACTTATATCATAGCTCTCCATGAAAGCGTCAAAAAATAAAATTAAAAGCAAAACCTTAATGTGAATCCCTATAGTTTTGGAAGAGCTATGATGATGAAATGGAGTCATGGGACACTGATTCATGTGCTTCTGAATGGCCATGGGCTTTTTGAGACGGTTAAGAATGCAAATTGGATATTAGATGTTTTTTATTATTCAGGGGGACCAAATTCAGATCTGGTGTAAAGGGTGCAGCTCCACTGATGACGTTGCTCCAAGTCTGAACTTGGCCACCATCATTTGTAATGACTGTGGATAACGAATGGCGTGTACTTCCTGCACTACTTATGCTGCCACAAGAAGGGTTTTGTTTGTTTGTTTGTTTGTTTTTTAACAAAACAGAGTTCAGTGAAGTCTTGAAAGGAGAGAAAGTTTTGTAGGAAATCTAGTATCTCACATTCCTTAGAAGTAATGCAAAGCACAGCTAGACCTGAAGCATGGGTAGGGAAATCCTCTGTTTTATGGAGAAACATGGTGTGGCTAAGTTAGTTGGCTAGCAGTTACCATACCAAAGAGCGCATGCAAGCCTACAGTGCAAACATTCAGGCCCTGCCTTGCCTCCAAAAGAGAAGCAAAAGGGCCCTTTTCTTTATTATTTGTGTCTTAGTCCTTTGCAAACTTCTGAAGGCCATAAAGCAAAGTACTCTATCCTCAATTTAATACTGACCTGCAGTATTATACAGACTTATTGGTCAACTCTATAATTTAACTCTACAACTTAGACAACAGACACTAGTTTTCTGAATATTTTCTCCCTCTCTTTTTAGTAAGAAAGTTTTGTCTCTTAAAAGGGTACTAACCTGTAGGCTGCTAATAGTAAATATAACATTCTGAGCATGGAAATATGCCATGATTTTTTTAGGCATATCTGTTGTCCATTCATTAGTGCTACAGCAGAAAAAAAAAAAAAGCAAAATACAGGTAAAGTAATAAACTACTTTTGCTTACAAGAGAAAATAAATACGACAAACAAGCACTATTACTAATAAGACAGTGATGCAAGGATTTAGTTAATCTTTTTGCCAAAACAGATTTACACTTAAACCCATGATTACAGTGGAAAAAAATGAACAAAGTTAACTATCAAAAAGTTTTTGAAATAATGTAGCATATATTTATTCCCAGCCTCATTCCATGTATATTTCTGTTTTGGCATGAGAAATGGTTTTATACTTGTTAAGAGGAATTAACAATTTTCATTGTAGTTCTGAATCATAACTAGATGCACCAATCCGCTATATAATGATTTGGTGGTTTAGAATTCTGTATGCAGAGCCTGTGATAATGCAGGTCATAGAGCTAATAGTGTATATATACACTGTACATAATAGGTTAATATTAGTGAACACTAAATATATATCCTTTGATTACACTTTTTATCCATAATGTTCTATTCTAGTGCATCTACACTACAGGATGTCATACATTACCCCTGAAAATGGAGTATATCAAGGAAAGCTAAACAAGAAAATAAAACAAAAAATTAATATGTTGCATGATATTTGAAAATGTTTTCAACACATAGGTAGGGACAGTTTTATACATTACCATTCAGATATTTTCCAGCTATTACTTTCTCCTAAAGGGTATAAACAAAAAATATGTTCAATAACACAAACATTTTTAGATTATATTACAGAATTTTGGAAGATGGATAAAATAAAAATACTAACCGCAGCTTTTTGTAATAATGGAGGCAAATCTGCAAGAGATTATCCTATTACTAAAATTAGATTCAACAACCTTTTAAAATAAAAAAAGTCTAAACATAAAATAAATGCATCATAAGTAAGCTAATTTAAAGAAAAGTACCTTTAATCAAATGTACCTGCAGCGGATGTATAGTGCTAATAAAAATTGCTTAATGAAAGGTCACTGCTTTTAAACAAAACTTTTATTTACAATGTTAGCCAAATTCTCTGCTGGCATAACTCATGGAGTTATGCCAGCAGAGAAACGGATCCCATATTTCTCAGTTGTACGGAATCTATTTTACTACATATAGCATTTTCAATACACAAAACATTTCTGATCTTACCTTTATCAGACTTCTGACCACTTGCAGTCCCTGCATGATTCATTAATATCAATAAAAAACATATCTTCAGATTTTTGGGCATTTCTTCTACTGTTTATTAGAGTCAGAAGATATTTGGATTGCAAAAGAAAATAAAAGACAATGTCAAAAGACAATATTTATCCTAAAGTTTCAGCTATAAATTAAAGATGGATCTGAGATGCAAAGTTCAGATTGAGATCATAACTTCTGAGATTCAGGAGTGTTTGGACCAAGGATTTTAGTTTAAACTTCTCTACAGTATAATAAATAAATGAAAAGAAAATAATAATATAATAGCCCCCAAACTTGATATGTGCACAGTCAGTCTTACTTCCCTTGTATTAGGTAGTTCTTTTAATTTTACTCTCTGTGGTATACATTCTAAACAATATTCCCAGCTAAAGGATGAACCCAGTTTAGTAAAAAGGAAATATGCATCTTTCTTTGAAATTATGTAATATTTTTATTTATTCTTTTTAAAGCTATGGCAAAGTCAAGAGAGGCATATTGATGTAATTAGGCTCCCAAATAAAAATGAGAACATATCAGTCCTATAACACTTCCCTAGAACAATATGAGCAATAAAAATGTGTAAAAAGAGCTTAAGCCTGTTGCTAGCATTAGAAAGTTGGACTGTCCCAATGGTTACTCCAATATCCCTACAGGATCTTCGGCATTCACACAATCCCCCAGTATGGAAGCCCTTCACAGCACTTGCTGATCCCATTCCAGTGAGAGATGCTCCAGGCAGGGCAGGGCACAGTGCACAGATCAGAGGGAGACCGTTGCTGCAAGTATGAGGAGGCAGGTGCTTCCCTTTCCTCAGACCTCTGATGCCGTCAGTCTCCCAGCAGGAGGGTTTGCTTGCATCATAACTAGGTGGACATCTTAGCTACCACAGGGCTCTGCTTGATAGGTAAGTTAGGTAACAAGCTTCTGGAAATGGTGTCCATGCAAACGGAAACATGCAACTTCACTGTCACAAACTGATTCTGAGTCTCTGGATAATGATGATGATTTGTATTACCCTAGTGCCTAGGAGCCCTAGGCACAGACCAGGACCCCTTGGGGGGAAGGGTGGGAACCCTTATTCACCATCAGTTGGGGTACACTGAGTAGAATGTACATACTTTGCTATGCTTACACTATCCCTAATACATGGGGCTCCATGCCACAAAGATTATTGAAAGACCAAGTGGTTCAGGGGCCAGGTAATGGAAAATAGTCTTTCCCCGCTATAGCACTGGTTCCTAATGCAGCCAAGACTGATAGTAACCCACATATCATCCTATGTGAAACTGGTTTGCTGGTCTTAGTCCAGTTCCCAACGGACATGTATCCACGTCACAACAATTAGCACCCTCATCAGCAATCTCAACACCAAGACCAAGGACTGAAAGGGAACAGTGAGTGAACTATCCTCTCGCCTACACAGATAGTACCTCCAGATCAAGTTAGGAACATATTAATTGAGCAATGTGGGGAAACCTTCACTGCCGTAGCCCATGTCATACCTGGTCTCTGGAGAATCAGAGGATTTTCTTCTCCAGGACTCTCAATCTGGCACCTAGCCCAAGAACGAACTTGACCTTCCCAACAGCTAAAAGAAAAGAATGAATGCAAAACATAACTCTGTTTGAGATGTTAAAGCCCTCTCTTATAGATTGAATCTTAAAATAAAGATCCATTTATTATTTTAAAAGTAATAATACAGATGACCATGCACACTGGACTATCTGGCACCTAACTTTGTGAGAGATCATTGTGTGGGTTTGCTTGCCTTGTTTCTGGGTAGTGCTATAGGGTGGCATTTTAGCTGCATGCATGCTCAATCACCCTGTCCATTCTTATTATAACAGAATTTGGATGCATTGTCTTTTCTTCTGTGTTAAATTCACTGTTGCAAATGGTATTCTGATTCTGAAATTAGATATTTATCTCTTTACTAAATTGCATTCTTCTACATTTTCATTTCTTTACATAGTGTGTATGTGCAAAGATTTAAATTATTCTGTTTACCATAACAAGTTTCCAATTGCCTTCTACAAATGCCTCCATTTATTAACTCTGTAACACTGATTATAAAATTAACAATGAACCAAACTTTTGGATGATGAAAGATCTTAAACATTTGATTTTGAGAAGCCACAGTTTTATTAGTCCTGTTCATTTGCACAGACTAAAAAGCTCTGTGCACTTCCCTTTCAGCTATTCCATTCAGAGTTCTACAGGACATCTGTCTCATTCAAACATATCCAGTTTCCCAGACAATGAACTTTCTTGTGTTAGTTTCTGCATTTGCCCTATTAATTTTGCAGGAAGGTTTAGAATTACACTGCACAGTTTAACAAATAATTTCACCACCATTCTCAATCCTGATTTAGTCATAACTAACTTGAGCTGACGTGTGTATGATTTTGTTTTAATTAAAGCATGTTCAATAAACCTATAAGGTGATGAAGTGTTTAGGAGGTTGAACTGAACTAACAGTTGCATGAGAAAACACTGCCATTAAATGGCCTTATTTAATGACAGTTTGTAGTGTTCTGCTAAACACTGAAACTATCAAACAAAAATCAGGCAAAAATAGTTGATCTTAAATTGTAAGCAGTTTTTTGGGTTTTTTTTAATTTTATGGCTATGCCATTCCCCCCAAGGGATGACATGCAGAGAATGCTGCAGAATGTGTTTTGTCTTCAGATCTAGAATGTTTCCTTTTCATGATTTTGTTACAGGGACCTGCCATAGTCTTTATTTGCCTTTTTTATTCCAAATGGCAGCGTTTAGAAATTCCTGACTTTTTATCACTGTATTGTTTGACTCAAACAGTGCCCTAATTGAAGCCTGCTTGCTTTGTAGTAGGTCAGTGTTACCTCAAATAGCTATTCTCAATACCCACAGGCATGATTACTGATACAGAAACACAATGACAACACCTTTCATCCAAATAATCCAAACCAGTGGCTCTCAACCTTTCCAGACTAGTCCTTTAAGGAGCCTGATTTGTCTTGCTTATCCCGAAGTTTCACCTCACTTAAAAACCACTTGCTTCCAAAATCAGACATAAAAATACAACTGTCACAGCACATTGCTGAAAAATTACTTATTTACTTTCTCATTTTTACCATATAATTATAAAATAAATCAATTGGAATATAAATATTGTACTTACATTTCAGTGTATAGTATATAGAGCAGTATAAACATGTCATTGTATGAAATTTTAGTTTGTACTGACTTTGCTAGTGCTTTTTAGGTAGCTTGTTGTAAAACTAGGCAAATAACTAGATGTGCTGATGTACCCCCAGAAGACCCCTGCAAGCCCCCAGTGGTACACCAACCCCTAGTTGAGAATCACTGATCCAAACGGTTCAACAATCTTTGCAAACTATTACCAGCGGCAGCTATTATATAGAGGGATCACTACAGGACCCCCCAGCCAGGAACACGGTGGCATGATTTAAACAGTGCATGGCAGCACCCCCCAGCAGGGTAAGGATGAAATTGAAGAAACACCTTGCTTATCTGACAGGGGACGATTATTAATTATTATTAAGGAGGGCAGAATACAGTTACCCAACCAGAATACCAGCTGAACACAACCAGCCCGGAGACAGGTGCCCCAAATCGGGGCATGTTTCCATATGAAGACTCCCCCCCACCCCTCAACGCGTCGCTCCGAACTTTCCCCACCTCCCCCCACGCAGGACCCCAGGAGCACCGGGCAGCCTTCGCCAGCCGAGGAACAACCGGTTGCGGTGTCAGGCTCGTCGAGGAACTTCCAACGTCCTGGCTTCTCTCCTCCTGTGCCAGCCCCGGCTGACCGGCTCCTCTGGCTGGGGGCGCCTAGGAAAGGAGCGTGGGGAGAGGGCGGGACGGCGGAGGGGGAGCGGAGAGGGGGGTTGGCGCCGCTGGGTCTCTCACAGGGGATCCCCGGGCAGCCTGCTTCTGCCGCGGGCGGCTCCTTCCCTTCGCGCCCAGTCGGGGCGGCTCCCCCGGGGAGGGGAGGACATGGCCCAGGCGGCCCGGACGCGGGGCTCGCCCCAGGAGGGCAGGGAGGAGGCGGCCTGCCGGAGACGGAGGGAGTCAGGACGCTCTGCTGCAGCCTGGCGGGCGGGCGCCGGGTCTCTCGCAGGGGAGCTGCTGCGGGCTGAGCCCTGCCCGCCGGCTCACTGTGTCCGCGACCTGCGCCGGGGCCCTCCGCTGGAGCGGGGGCCCTCGGGCTACGCACCGGCGGCTGGGCTGCCTTGTACCAGCAGCAGCGCCAGTTCCTGGGATGCAAAGCGGGGCCGGAGCTTCGTCACTGTCCGGGGGAGACGGACCCTCTGTAAAATTGAGTCTAAATCTTCGCAGGATTGGGGCCCAAGTGCAGAGAATTGCGTGAGAACGTAGCCCCTTAGCGCGTAACCAACTTTTCCCATTCACAGCTTTTTGTTCTTGTCCTAACACGTTTTCATTTGCTCTCAAAACCATTCAATAAAAACCCTTCTTTGAACACGAACCAAAAATAAAGAGGTAGAGAGAATGCTAATCTATTATAGGGTGCCCTTTGTCCCAAAGGATCCCAAGGCAATTTAGAAGCAGAGTAGATACCTGTTTATTACACATTAAGGGCTACATGTTCACAACATTAATACACATAAAAGAAGCTTGCTAGTTTTAACTTTACTAATATTTGCACCCAAAAATGTACACAACCCCCCTTTCTCTCCCAAAGCTGGTCTGACTACTTTTCTGCCAAAATTTAAACAGCAGCTGCTTTGCTAAAAGCTGTGTGGTGTAGACATAGCCTTATAAAAGACTTCAGTACTGTTACAAAACATTTGCTAGGCCATGGAAAAAATTCATTGCCATTAAGGTTGTATAATGAAACCTTCCCAAGGCAGAAGGTACAAAAGTGAAGGCAATGAACAATTACATAAAGATTACAAAGGTGGGCTGAAATGTCCAGAAACTGCTTAAGATTCCCAATTACTAATTGAGTTTGTTTAGACTTCAAAACAACAACAAAAAACACTAGATAAGTCAGTACAGTAGAACCTCAGCGTAATGAGCACCAGAGTTAGGAACTGATCTGTTAACCACCCATCTCATTTGGAATGGAAGTACAAATCAGACAGCAGCAGAGAAAAGAAAAGGGGGGAGAAAAAGCAAATACAGTATAGTACTGTATTAAAGGTAAACTACTAAAAAAGGGAAAGTTTAAAAAAAGATTTGACAAGGTAAGGAAACTATTTCTGTGCTTGTTTCATTTAAATTAAGATGGTTAACAGCAGCATTTTTCTTCTGCATAATAAAGTTTTAAACAAAGCTGTATTAAGTCAATGTTAATTTGTAAACTTTTGAAAAGTTTCATTCAGAGTTAGGAACAACCTCCATTCTCCAGGTGTTCATAACCAGTTCTTTTACTTACTTGCTACTACTGGAGTTTTGAGCTCTGTGTTCTCTCACAAGAGTTAGACACACCATTTGCAGGCAGAAGACATGCAGCTGCTGTCTCTGTTGGGGAAACTGCTAATTGCTGCAATGAAATACAAAATCCTAAATGCCTGAACTTGGCTTAGTAGGTGGCTAGCCTTTGTGTTCACCTTTTATTATAGTCAAGAATTGTGCCAAGTTAGTGAGGTGGGACGTTTAATTGCCTTATTTGAGAGGTCACATTTTTCACCAATGCTGCTCTCAAAATCAGATGTTCAAGAATTAAGATCACTATAGTTCTATAACAATTAAATCAATGACCTAGGAGGTGAAAGGCTGCTGCCTCATTATCAAGCCTCTGAACTATATAATCCTCCACTAGCTCTTTTCATAGCACACAATATACTTTAAAATGCAATTTTTCTAATTTGAAAAAAAACAAAACTCTACTTAACTAGCATTTAAAACAAAGCTCAGATAATCCTCCTCTGAGGCATTCTGATGTGGCAGTTCTGGTCTCTACCAGCAATGAAAACATGGCTCTGAAAAACAGACAGATCTGGATTACTATATTCCAGTGCAGCTACCAGTCAGAGCCAGAAGTCCCATGTACCTCAGGCCTGGTCTACACTACGATTTTAGGTCGAATTTAGCAGCGTTACCTCGATTTAAGCCTGGACCCGTCCACACGACGAAGCCCTTTTTTTCGACTTAAGGTGCTCTTTAAATCGATTTCTTTACACCACCTCCGACGAGGAGATTAGCGCTGAAATCGGCTTTGCCGGGTCGAATTTGGGGTATTGTGGACGCAATTCGACGGTATTGGCCTCCGGGAGCTATCCCAGAGTGCACCATTGTGACCGCTCTGGACATCAATCTGAACTCGGATGCACTGGCCAGGTACACAGGAAAAGCCCCGCGAACGTTTGAATTTCATTTCCTGTTTGCCCAGTGTGGAGAGCACAGGTGACCACGCAGAGCTCATCAGCACAGGTAACCACGATGGAGTCCCAGGATCGCAAAAGAGCTCCAGCATGGACCGAACGGGAGGTACGGGATCTGCTCGCCATATGGGGAGACGAATCCGTGCTAGCGGAACTCCGTTGCAGTAAACGAAATGCAAAAACATTAGAAAAAGTCTCAAAGAGCATGAAGGACAGAGGCCATAACAGGGACGCACAGCAGTGCCGCGTGAAAATTAAGGAGCTAAGGCAAGCCTACCACAAAACCAGAGAGGCAAACGGAAGGTCCGGGGCAGAGCCGCAGACATGCCGCTTCTACGCCGAGCTGCATGCCATGCTAGGGGGTGCAGCCACCAGTAGCCCAACCCTGTGCTTTGACTC